>JAECUM010017184.1:0-73157 GCA_016617855.1 Megalonaias nervosa | reverse complement strand
TATATATATATATATATATATATATGAGATTACACATTTTTGGTAGTGAAGAACTTTTAGAAGCAATAAAGCTATTTATCCTGAAGGAATTAATTCAAAGGACATAGAACAATACAACCTAAACAAGCAAAACTATACTAATATTTTAACGTAATATTTCAAGGTTATCAGAACCAGACGAAAGTACCGTTCATACAATATCATGATTTTGAAACATTAAATAAAAAGAATTAAGCTGACAATTCAGAGCACGTTTCTGAGCAACCCCCATGTACTTTTCACATATTGTTATGAAATATGTGAGTACTATAATCAACAGCATTTTATACCGTGGGGATAATGCTGTTAAAATCTTCTTTAGAATTTTAATTTGTTAAATGGAGAAATTTAGGCTTATTTTCAAAAATCATTAAAATTACCGACGATGATGAAAATAACTTTTAAAAAATTCAACAGATTGCCATACATGTTATGAAAAATTAGATGAAGATGATGATTGTAGTCATATTGCTGCTAAATATAGATCAACTACCTTGTAGCCTACAACTTAAAATATCCCCATATCAGACTCGGCCCATTGGGTATTCCATCATTTAAGTGATAAGAGAGGAATTTAATAATATCTGGGACTGGAGCATCGAATACAAAGATAACTCGCATACCAAATATCATCGAAAATTGTACGACATTTAGTACAGGACAGCAACACTTTATTGATTCTCTGTAATTTCTAAATAGTTGTTTAGATAAATTCACACACAATCTTAGCAGGACGATTTTTAAAACTGCTGCTGCCAAATGTGCTGATAAAACAAATTATTGACTGAAAAGGGTGTCTATACAATTATATTGACTGAAAAGGGTGTCTATACAATTATATGGATCGTTATGAAAAACTTAAAGAAACTAACCAACCAGTAAAGACTCTTTTTTCATTGTTAGGAAAATCTAGATTATCACACTAGTATTATAAACATGCTTACGAAGTTTGGGAAGCACGTAAAATAAAGAACTTTGGTGAATACCATGATTTATATCTAAAACAGAGGGTTTGTTATCCAATGATGTTTTTGAAAATTTAAAACAAATGACTATCAAACATCATGGTTTATGCCCTGCTATTATTTTAGTAGGCATGTGATGCATTAATGAAAATAACAAAAACTAAATTAAAGCTATTATCATAAAGTAATATCCCTTCGTTTAACAAACAACGGATTAAGAGGCGGCGTGGGATTAAAAGGGTATGATAAAGCTAATAATCATATGGTTAGTGAATATGATACAAATATGACAAATGGTTTGATTATATATTTAATTACTTTAATTACTTGTGTGGTAAGGCAACGATGGAAGCTTTGACAATATCTGAGCTGAAGTGGATTTCAGTGGATAAAATACTGGAACATATTCTAGATGACTCTTAAAGGGATTATAGATTAGAGGTTGATTTAGAAAATTTACATAATATGCCCGTAATTGTTATATATTAGCTATGTTAAAGAGGAATCTTATGAAACGATCAGATTAAATTGGCTCAACATTTGGACAGTTAATTTATTAATTGTGATAAATTAGTACCAAATTTAATGAGGGAGGAGGGTAAAGATAGAGTTCATTATAGAATCCTAAATTAGATACCAGTTTTGGTATGAAAGTAACAAAGGTTCGTTTGGGCAATGGGGTTAACCAAGAGAAAGTGATAGCTCCATATGCCAATTTAATATTAAATTAAAATCTATTTCCAAAAAAAAAAAATTTAAGAGTATGAATAGTTATGTGTTCGGAGAAACGATGGAAAATTTACGTAAATGCATTAAAGTTGAGTTATAATCATGACAGCTATCCATGTGATATTCACTAGAATTACTAAAATTGACAGATTTTAACTGGAAATCAAAACAGAAAATATTTATCATTATATGAAAATGAATAATATAACATGTGATACAAACGATTACATAAGCAATGATCTTCATACAGACACAGAAATAAAACAGATGTTGGACAATTTAAAGATGAATGGAATGGAAGAGCCTGAAAATGAATGTGTTGACCTTCTTCCTAAAATGTATACTCTTAATAGTAATAACATAGTTAAAATTAGGATAATAAAATGAATAAAGGAAAAATATCATTTTCGGTGGTTAAAATCTAAATAAATAATGCACTTTACAAAAATCTTTATTTTGAAAAGATTAGATGAAGCATAATATGTATTCGATAAAATGTAATAGTCATTGAATGGGGGTGTGGGGTGTGTAAACTTAATAGTACTCATTGAATTTGGTTCGTAAACTTAATAAGTAATAGTCACTGAATGGGGGTATATACACTTAATAAGTAAGAGTCATTTAATGGGGTATATAAACTTAATAAGTAATTGTCATTAAATAGTTGCATGTAAAATTAATAAGTAATAGTCATTAAATAGGAGTATATAAACTTAATTAAGAATAGTCATTGAATGAGGGTATATAAACGTAATAAGTAATAGTCATTGAATTGGGGTATATAAACTTAATAAGTAATTGTCATTCAATGGTTGTATGTAAACTTAATTAGTAACAGTCACAGAATAGTGGTACATAAACTTAATAAGTAATAGTCATTGAATAGGGATACATAACCTTAAAAAGTAAAAGTCATTGAATGGGAGTATATAAACTTCAAACGTAATGGTCATTCAGTCGGGGGATATAAACTTAATAAAACAAACGTGTCACCCCTAGCTACCAAACTATTTTTAGAAGGCAGGATTATGATTTAGGTCTTTGGAAATAAAAGAATATATTTGAAGTGCGTAGTAAGTTTTAAATTTGTCATCAAGACTCTTTTAACATATTATATGAGTAAGATTAATCAATGTAATATGTCATTTAAGATTATTTTTACTTGTCATTAAGATTAATCGAAATAAATTCTCATTCACCAGTTGAGATTACTTTTACTTATCAGTAAGATTAACCGATAAAATTTCTCTTTGCCAGTTGAGATTAATTTTACTAAAGTTATGAATAAGATTAATTTATGTAATCTTTTATTTGCCATATACAATACTCTTTTTATTTATAATATGCGTAAAATTTTAATCTATTTATTTGGATTGGAGACGCAATTTACACCTGCTATATATTACGACTCTGTGTACATTTAAATAGTATTTCATATTTCTATAAGAAGCAGATTTGAAATAGTGCAGCCAAAATTCAACTTTATTGGCCGTGTTTTAGTAAAACAAAGTAACCACATAAATGTTCCCTTTCTGGAAAATCCTTAAATGAGATAAATAAATTAATTACCCTCCGTTATATATATATATATATATATATATATATATATATAATATATATATATATATATATATATATATATATATATATTCAAATATCTCTCCACTGAAAAGGTAATAAGGCAAAAAAAAATTATAATTTACTATTTAATCTCTTTATAATTTTTTTTAAATATGAAATTCATAAAGATGTTAAAAGGCAGGCCATTCTGATATATACATGTCATACATGCTTCAATAATTAAAACAGAAAAGTTACCTCAACCTAAAAGCAATAATCATGCAAGAAATGAATGAATCATGCAAGAAATGAATTAATCATGCAGGAAATGAATTAGTCATGCAAGAAATGAATGAATCATACAAGAAATGAATGAAAACCTATGAACATAATGACAGAGAGATGAAATGGAGGATGTAATTCAACAGTTTTTTAATAAAAAAATTTTTTTATTTAATATGCCAGAAAATAAGCGAAAGAACAAGTTTGATGCTTAACATATTTAAGGATTGGGACAGAAAATATGCGAAAGGATAAAGTGGATATTTGACGATCGACAAAGGAAACTAATATTCACATTTATCTGAAGACGTAAATATTAAACGGGCTTGTAAAAGTATGCCTGATAGATGCTTCATTTACGCTATTGGTTCCATTTAAATACTTTGATCCCCCCACACCAAAAAAAAAAAACAAAAAACAAAAAAAAAAAACCAAAAGCTATCAAGAATGGGAATTAAAAGACATCTGGGTACACTGTACTATCACTGGTTCAATGTATGTACTGTGAAAGTAAACATAAAAGCAAAATTTAACTTGAACCTGATATATCTGTACATGTGTACCAAGTAGTTATGATAAATATATCACTGCAGTAAGAATGACTGAAAATAAAAATGACTGACATGTTGACAAACTGATTTATTTTGCTGGAATGGACAAAGATCGATCATGTTGGCACGAAAGATTTATTCAGATTGGTTCGTCGCGAGTAAGCAAGTATCAATTAAAGAAATACATGTGTAAAAATAATGCTTAAACTTTTCCAAAATCATCAGAAAAAATCATCAAATCGCAAAATATTATGTTACAGTGTCGACAACTCGACAGATTCCTTGTCTGAAAAGGCATCGTTGTTAAATTTAGAAATTACCATCGTCAATTAAAATTAGCGCATGCCGTTTATTGAAGGCATCATCATATTCTATACGACATGCTCTCCAAACAAAATTGTGTGTGTGATTTGATTTGTGTGTGATGTGATTTGAATTTTTAACGTAGCTTTAACAATTTTTGAGTCATATCGCTACGATGTCTGCAGTGTGGCAGTTTATAGTGATGTCTAGCACTGGGGCATCATGCCGCAGACATGTAGCATGATGTCCCACCCAGTCACATTATCCTGACACCAGGCCGACCAGTCCTAACACTAACCTCTAATGCTGAGCACCAAGCGAGGCAGCTGTTAGTACCATTTTTGTAAGTCTTTGGTATGACTCGGCCGGGGATCGAACCCATGACCTCCCGCATCCGAGGCGGACGCTCTAACCACTAGGCCACCGGAGCGGTTTCCAAACAAAATCGTAATGATGCAATAGTCAAACCAGTATGTATAAAAACAGCTAAACACATACTATCAGGTTTTCGTATAACGTCATTTCAATTCGTAAATGTTACAGACTAATATTCTGTAGAGGTATTAACTATGTACATGTGTTTAATGACTGGCTGGGTTGGATATCGAGACCACCGGTAGTCTACCATAAGAGGTATTAACTATGTACATGTGTTTAATGACTGGCTGGGTTGGATATCGAGACCACCGGTAGTCTACCATGAAGAGAAGAATGAAGAACATGAAGAACCTTTGATGTGAAGATGCAAATGATTTTAGCTCAAAGAGTACATGTGGGAGTAAAATGTTGAAGTTAGAGACACGATCATTTAATAGGAAATTACAAAGGTTGTGCCCATAAAGATTGTATTTAAAATTTTAGATACCAATATTACAAACCGCTATTCACTGAAACTTGTTAGGTTATGAATCATAAAGAATATCGGTTTAATTCAGCAAGGATTTTATGTTAGATAGATTCATGAAAGATTGCAAGGAAATAACAGTTAAAAGAAAGATTACATCTCAAGATAGTTTTAGGCTGATGAAACAGTCATTACAAGTTCTGGCTAAAGCTTAACTGACAACAAATTTACAGAAACATTTAACGTTTTCAATTAATGCAACCTGAAATAAGGAAATGCATCTACGCATATAAATACATTAGTAGTTCGATAGATGCAATGAAACATCTGAACCACCAAAACCAAAATTATACCCTAGTTTGAGTGATTTCAGCATACCAGATATCGACTGCTAGTATATACGCGACGTGATGTAACGATTCAGATTGAATACACTTTATGACCTTCACGACTATTACAAGAAGAATGATACTGTGATGTTATGTGACATTATTTTAAAAAAGGCGTTTCGCAATGTGTGTACGACGCACAACAAAACTTAACCCACTATTACCGCGCCTCGGTTTAGCTCTTGGTGCCAGTTTAAAGATACAAAACCTTTAACGTTTGACAGATAATGATTCAGACGTGATGACCGAGAGTGTAATCAGAGACGGTATTATGATGATTCGGCACAGACATGCCAACACCAGTGACGAATACTATGTTAATGGTCGAAGAAGATACAATAAGATATCGACTTCGGAAGATAAAAATCATTATTATTCATTGCATATTATACAAACAATTTATATAACTGGGCAATGTTTCGATACATGCCGGATAATGACTTCAGATGACGAACAAGTTCTGTGGGTAGAGCAAAACATGTTAAACCGCCTCGATGTTAAAAGTCATCAATTAAAACTGTATCGAGATGACATAATTTTTTTCAAGTGTCAAATAGATATATCGTAAGGAAAAGTGATAATAAATATTGATTTGGTACTAGTCGTTCTCAAAAACAAAAGAATGAAACTAACCAAACCTATCCATGGTAGTTTTACTGTGCTTGTGCTATCGAAATGGCTCATGTATATATATATATATATATATATATATATATATATATATATATATATATATATATATATATATATATATAGCTTATTCAGTCAAGCAAAATTACCAGGTAATGCATTTATTCAGGATATACAATCACTACCTGCAGAGGATCGTAATCAATAAAGACGCGTTTTCAACGTATGATCACAAACGTTTCGTTGAAAACAAAAACAATACGTTCCCATCACATCAATAGCTTATACTGCAGGGCACTCAAGTGTCATTAAAACTTTGTTTCTTTGATACCCGATTAGGAAATTATGACAGTTATGGTATTTTAATTCACAATTAGTCTTTTTGTTAATGTGTTCTGAGACTCCCAAATTAATGTAGTATTTTAAATTTTATTAGTGTTAGAACTCCTGGTTACCTACTGTAATGGCATAATCGTTGAATCTGCTTTGTAAGAGAATCGCTGTATAGTGCGTTGTAATGAAATCTCATCCATTAAACAATAGATGCACTTTATCAAATCCACGAAAACTTGTACGACTTCAGTGAATCATGCTCTCTTTCATGCCACTTAATGAAACTATAGCAGGTTTCGAAACTAGGGAGCTTTTACAACGCTGATTTTCGGTTTTTAAGAGTTATGCCCCTTATACCAACTATTCCGGAAATGTGAGTAATGTGAAAAGTGTAAAGATGGCGAACATGGATTGAAAGTGGAGTTGAAAGAGATAGTGGGATATTACTTGCCATGTCTCGCTTGGCTGACTATTTTATTGTTGTAGGATATGATCATGAAAAAGAGAGTAAGTAGTAATTGTCAAATTTATATCTGTTGCACATTAAATCATATACAGGGGTCTGTATGCTTATAACAGCCGCATGCAAGTTATTGACCATATTATTGACCGGATTCGTAAGATTTCCTGCAGACTCCCGATCAGGATTCAAACTTTTGAACACAGTGGAAACGTAAATATGCACAATGATAAATGAAAGGGACATGTAAATAATAAATTATTAATCAGTAGACGTGCAGGAAAAGAAAAGATCTCCCGTTTAAAGCAATACAAAAGTTTACAGTGCAGTATTCGATGTAAAAAAAAATACGCACTTTGATTCTGGCCAGTAGGGATTTTGCATTGGCCATGATAAAATTCAGTATTGTTGGCCAGTATACATTATAACATGCTTAAGAAGGGGTGGGATATGAACAGCTGTGGATTATCTCTTTTCCAGGTTACCTTTTGGTGAATTGAATTGGCAAATATAATGATTTATCCCCGATATTCAGAAAGTGGTGGATTTCCCCCTCAGTCAGATTTGTAAGAGGGGGATGGGGCGGTGCAGTTTCTATATGACGAGTTAATATCTGTAATGTAGTTACAGCCTGACTGAAGATATACTATAGTTGGAACATACTATAGTTTCAGCCATCACCACTGGCAGCTTGTACTACCCTACCAATTTTAAAAATGAAAAGCATCAAGGTTATAAAAAAAATAAAGCATATTCATTTCAATGTCAGACCCAATTGTCACCAAACAGTCTTTGACATTGCCACCTTTTAAATGCTCAAAACCTAACAGAATTTCAGCACTAACATATTTGTGTATGCAAGTATTTGTTCCTCACACAATACGAGTGATGTAATTGATAGTCTTCCGTAAGCTTCAGTGCTTTCATAAATTTTCCCTAATGTTGAGATATCTTGGCATGTTTAATCTTTTGTGTATGTGTAGGTTTTGCATCTACATGAGTCCCAGAGTGGCTGAGCGGTTTAAAGCACTTACCTTCACAGAGCATTTTACATCTCACCTCTGTCCAACATGAGTTTGAGTCTCTGGCTTGGCCAGCATTATTATGTGAGAAAGCTTTGCCAGTAGCTTCCTGTGGATAAGTGGTTCTTCCCAGCATTTTTCCCAGTTCTTCCTCCACCAGATATACTGACTTGTATGTATAGCCTGTCATGTGCTGAAAAATGACATTAAACCCACAACAACAGCATCCACCCCTTTACTGAAAATAGATTCTTCAATCGTAAAATGACTTAGCATGCTCCTCATTAACATTGATAACTTCCATTTGGTTTGAAACATAGTGGCAATGATGATGTTAAGAATGCTTGATGATGGTGATAATCAAGTTAGAAATGAGTAAATTTTGTACATTTTTTTAATATCCTTGGTGCTTTACTTTTCATTTTTATAGTTGATAGGGAGGGACAAGCTGCCAGTGGTGTAGGCTGAAACTGTAGTATGCTCCAACTATAGTCTACCTTCAGTATATTATGAATTGAACCCCAACTCCTGTCTTTGAAAGGAATTACATGTCACAGTTCAAATCTAGCTGTGGATTATTTAATCTATTCAAACAATACACAGAAGTCTCAAAAATGCTTAATCACTTGCATTAGGATGCAATTTTTTTTATCTGGGATGCAGAAAATCACTTGTGAGTGAAGTCCTGCTTCAACCATCTCCTCAGTGGGAAAATGTGGTCATGAACTTAGCTGTGTTGATATTTACAGTGACAGAATTCAGTCCCTGAAAAAACCCCTGATGTGCATGTTGGCATTGTAGGAATACATCAAAAGAATATCATGCAAAACCAAGTAACAATATTAAAGACTTCAGTTAACTTCTGGGTGGGAACATGTGCTGATATTTACAATGACTGAATTCTGAGGCAGAAAGACCAAGAGATGTACATGTGGTCATTATAAGAATACATCAAATGAACAACTTTCGCATTCATGATTGTGTTCATTTCTGAGTGTAGCCAAATAAGTAGTACATGTGACCTCTAAACCGAGACACATCGAGACTTAGACAAAATGCCTTTTGCAAATTTGTATAAGTATTTTGGGTTAAACTGCAAATTGAAGATTAAAGTGAGATTCAGAAGAGTGCTAAAGTCGTGAGAACTGAGAGTTCAATAGGGACATTAGATAACTGTAAGAAAGTGCATGATTCATGGTTTCATGTTTGGAATAAGACCTTTCCTTGGATTGACAGTCTCACTCTGATGGATGAACAACAGCTATATGTCAGTGGTATAAAGAATGTGGAAATTAAACTTATTGGCAACCAATAGTTCTTTTAATCTGCAAAGTTCCACATTTTCTGTGAGGGGACTGCAACTTTTGCTGGCAGGACTCCAATTTTTACCAAAACAGGAGTCGAGAACTCCTTGTTTTAAACTCCTAGCGAGACCTCTGCTACAATTTTCAAATTAAACCTTGTTCATCTGTGAAAATTTTTAAAATTTGGTTAAGTGCAGTCATCGGCAGATTATGCAGTTTTAAAAAAGTGCAACTTTTAGTAGACAGCAGACTATTGTACATTGTATGGTGCATGATTGTAAGATGGATGCTTGTAGAGATAAAAATAAACGTTACACTATATACAACATGCAAAATACCAGACACTGTAACCGGTAATGTTAAAATAAAGGGGATGGAACTACAGTGGAATGAAATGGGATACAGACTTGATCATTTATATGCCACATATTCCAGAATAATGCAGTGTGAATAAAAATGACTTTTGAATATTTCTGTAAAATTCATATTAAGGTGGTATTTAAAACATCAGTGCTTTGACTACATTTAAAATAATAATTAAAATATCCACGGATGCAGAATTGACCTAAATTTCTCTGTTCCAGAAGGTCCAGTAGCTTGAGAAATTTATTTATTTATTTATTTATTTACTGCTGAAAACTTGAAGTGAAATGGCTGTTGAACTCATGAAAATATGACAACTCTTTGTCCAAGAGGAAATTTACTAGCCTGGAGCTAGTGGACCACTGTTAATTTTGAGCAAAGTATTCACCTGACATATTTTTAAAAAAATCCAAATCAGTGATGAATACAGAAAAAAAACCTAGAAATAATATTGAAGAATAAATGGTTGATACTTTTTTTGCAAGGTACACAGTTGTGATATGGTATACACATTGTAAGATACTACTGCTATAATGACTACAATTATAATAAAGGGATACAAACCTACAGTAACAACATTCACTATCATTTCTTTATTGTATGCTAAACATTCAACTATAATGTAGTTTATTCATAGAAATATGTTTAATTTATTCTTAGATGACATTTAGCATGCCAACAGTTTAACATTTAAAAATAATATATAATGTGGATATTATTATTATTATTATTGTTGTTGTTTTTGTTGTTGTAAGTACAAATGCAAATAATTCCTAAATATAGGTGTAAATTTTTGACAAACATATCATTTAATCTTAATAAAATTATTAAAATATGATAAAAATATCAGCCATTATTGTAAACTATAATTTCTATTTATATCTGTTTTCATCATTGATCTTGTAATAATAATCATCTGAATATTTTAAGTATTATTTTGATTTTGTATGCATATGTATATGGGTATTTCTAGTCTTCTATAATAATAATAATAATAATAATAATAATAATAATAATAATAATAATGTCTAAAATACTTCCTCTCTTTAGTACTGTCAAAGCACTGACATTTTAAATGATACATAATTCTGAATTTTACAAAAATATTATAATGCTATTTTTTTTCAGACTTCATTGTTTTGGAATGTGTGGCTTATAATTAAAATGATAAAGTCGATATTATACAAAGCTTATTTTTATGATTCGGAAAATTTTGACACCTTTTGTTTTGCTCCCATTATTTTTATTTTACTGGTTATACTTATAGCAGTTGGTATCTTGTACATGTTATACAGGATTGATGTACCAACTTTTAATTTTACTAGCATGAGCATCTGCATCACAACAATGTGCCTTACAGTGTAAACTAGGCTGCTCTGTTGACTAAAAATGCAATTTTTTTAACATTGCACTCGCTGTTGAAGACTTTATTTTTCCAAATTAAAAATGTTTGAGCTAAAGGAACAAGGTTTAGTTTGAAAGTTATGAGGTTTAAAAGGATTAAATAGTCCATAGCCAGGTAAATACTAGTGAAGACAGGAACTGGGGTACAATTTGTAATGGTCTGGAGGCAGACTATAATATGAGTGTGACAAATAAGTTGGCGAATAGTTATACAAATTAGATGTTTTTCTTCATCATTGGCTTAGCAGTTATCATGTGTTGGGACAAATGGCAAAATTACATTTGCACTAGAACTGCATGTTACTTTAGAGACATTACATGATAATCCTGAAAAACTGCATGTCTGCCATTGTACACCACTGCCAGGAGCAATTGGTTGAATCTTTTTAATACCTTGATAATCTTGGAAAATATCTCATGGCTCAGTTTCAGAAAGGCGCTTGGCAATTGCTTGATTATGCCCTTTGATTTAGAAATCAAGTGCATGCATGATCATATTGATGCTGATGATAAATCTACTGTGCATCAGTTTTATGCACTTGATTTTAAGCTGGTATTCCATAAATTTTAGGGATTTGCACAATCTCCACATCTTGAAGAAAACACTGCTACCATGACATTTTGTGGTACTATCCTACTTTAGAATATAATCGATGTTTATCAGACTACTTTCTTGTATAACAGTCATTTGTAACTCTTCCCAGATTTTGAGGTAGAGACCTTTTCTGTTTGCGTTCATTGTAGTTCCCATGCAAGCCTTGCAGCATGGGCTGATTACAGGGAATGTAGCATGGGTTTGTAATTTTCTTGTGGAATTGTATTTAGTTGTAGGTGTATCTGTTTTTTTTTTTGGTGGTGATCCTTTGTTTGCCTGAGGTAATACCTTTCTCTCCATGACAGTTATGACAGAATATTTTGGACCTCAGTGTTCAGATAAAATGCATGAACAATCATTTGCTAACATTTGAAGTCATCAAAAAATCGCCTTTGCTTTAGAGTTTCAGACTTTTTCAGTCCAACAGGTACTGATTTTTTTTATAAAATATCTTGCTTTTCATATTTACAAAAATGGTACATTCATTGCTTCAGGTTGACATTGTACCCATGCTTTTTTCATTGGTTTCTTTGTTTTTTTATTGCCACACTTGTTTTTGGTCAGGGTCCTCCCTGGTATAGCATGGAAACCTCCCATTCACTAATTAAGTTGCAGAGTCTATATCTGTTTTAATAAAATAACCTAACACTTTACTAGTTTCACCAAAAGATTCTAAATATGTTGTGCTAGTGAAATTACATAATTGATTTCCGATGTCTTGCTCACCTAGGTGTTTATGTCATTTGTCATTACAAAAATATATTAGAGCAAATGTACTTGTTACCAAGACTACAATATCCCATTTTTGAACTCTTCTAAACCTTGTTCATTCTCCCATGAATAATTAAATAATATCAGTTGTTAATCTTGACAAGGCATAATTCTGAGTTTAAAATTGTGCAATAGGATTGATAATCATAAAAATAATTTGAGACCAAATGAGAACCATATCTGTGTATGTGACTGATTAATGACTAAGTGTTGGTCAAGGTGATCATATACTAATCCAGAAAGTGTAATGGCCAAATGACACTGAACAGGTTCTTTCCAAATAGGTTATGTCAAGATCAAATGGTGTGTATGAATTGATATGTGCAATTAAAAATACAAAAATAACCATTTTCATGAAGCAAAAAATACCTGTATATTTAAATTTTACCAAATATTTTGGCTTTTGCACAGTACCTATACTTGTTACTGTTGAGCTCAGCTGTTTCGTCTATAATGACTTAAGTCTGTGTTATCTTTGATGACTGATGTCTGTGTTATCTGTGATTAATGTCTGTGTTAGCTACAGTGACTAATGTCTGTGGCGAAGATAAAAAATAGTACAAGATATGAATGAATGATGAATTAATTCATTAAAGTGAATGATCTTTGGCTAAACAATTATATTGGAATATATATATTCCCTGCTATATTAGTGTTTTTAATTCCAGAGGCACAGCTCTGTCTCTGGCTGTAATAATTTTTTATTTCAGGATAACAATGAAATACTGTATATACTTGCTTATAAGATGAGTCCGACTGCACAGACCAAGATCTGTTAGTGCATTGTGTACTGGCAGATTTGGGTCTTTGCAGTTTCTTAGACGTAATCAGTAAAACTAACAGCATAGACCCTGATCTGCAGGTGCATAATGCTACAGCAGAGCAGGATCTGTGTTGTTTACAGTTTGACTTGACTTACAAGCAAGTATATATGGTAGTCACTAATTGAATATGTACTGTATCATGTATGTCTCTGATTATAAAACTGGGATCTTAATATTTTCCCAACTAATATTCAATGCAGGTCAGTAGGAATTCATTATCCAATTTACCACCTGGCCCGATGGTTCTAATATTCAGCCCCTAATTAGCTGTTTTGATCTTGGACCAGAAGAGATTAAGGGATGGCTTTTTGTCCAACATATTTATGTTAGCACAAGTTTGTTAGCACTACTGCTCCTAAACTACTTGGAGTATTGCCATGATACTTTACACTCACACTTTCCCAATGTCTGGTTGGTCCAAAATGAAAATGGTGCTGCTTAGGCTTCGATATGGTGACAAGCAGCCATCTTGAAAATCATGTTTTTGCTACTACTCTAGAATGGGTGTCATATTAACATACGTTTTCACCAAAAGACATAATGTCTTGTTGACCTTAAATGAAAATGGTGCTACCCAGACTTTAAATATACATGCCACAGCAGCCATCCTGAAAATCATGTTATTGCTAGTTCAGGCTGGATTGTTTGATCTAAAATGAAAATGGTACCACTTTGGTATCCAATATGGCTACCATTTTGAGCATCTTTAAAACCTTGTTATTTCTGCTGCTCATCAGTGGATGGTCATAACAACCTGGGGATTACAAAAGCACATGATGTTTAATTGGTCATAAATGAAAATATTGCAGATTTGACATCCAATATTGCCACCACAGCAGCCATTTTGAAAATCTTGCTATGGCAGGTTCTTCAGAACAGAAAGTCATATTGACATTGAGTTTTCAGCAGAAGACTTATCATTATATCTAGTTGTTACTGGATGAAGTTGGTGCTGACAAGACATCCAAATATGGTCGTATATGTCTTTGAAATCTCTATTCCACCTGAATGGAAGGTTATATCAGCATTGGGTTTTCACTAAAAGACTTTTTATGAGGTTCTAGTTGGTCCTTAATGCCCCAAAAAATGTTTTCCATTCGGCTGACCATCCCTGTCTTTTGCTTACTTGTGCGCTTCTTTCCCTTTGGGTAAATTTTTTTAAAACATTACCAAAAATTGATATGTCCATGAAATTGAGCTGGTTTAGCCCAGTACTTGAAGTGCTTAGTACATTATATATACAGAGCATTGTAACATATATATAGTGTTTAAAAGTAAACATCCTATCTACCTGCCCTAATTTTAAAACAGGTGCAATAGGAAACAGATTTTTTCAGGCCTAATGGAAATGGTGCCTCTCAAACATCCAATATGGCCACAACTGTCTCGAAAATTTTGCTATTGCTACTCCTTGTGAATTGAAAATCTTCAACAGAAGACTTCCTGTGTTGTCTGGTTGGTCTTAAATAAAATTTGTTTTTCTGATAACCGATATGGCAGCAACCATCTTCAGAGCTCAGACTAAGCGGGAGTGTGCTAGCCCAAGGAAAGCAGATTTCCAGTCAGACTAGTAGATTTCATAATTTGAATAGTCTGATGGCTTGTAAAATTAAGTTGTTGCCAACATTGTTTTATAGGAAGGACTAGTGAAGATTCAGCAGGACTAGTAAATTTCTCAGTCTACTAGTCCTTCTGTGTACAAAGAAAATTATGTTGAATTCTGGTCCTGATCTTGAAAGTCTCGTCACTAGAAGGAAAGTCATATCAGCATTGGATTTTCACCAGAAGACTTCTTATGCTGTCTAGTAGATACTAAATGAAAATGGTGCCACTGTGACACTCATTAAGGCCACGATGACTGCCATATTGAAAATATTGCTATTGCTATGCTTAAATAAAAAATAATATCGATATTGAGTTTGCAACATAAGTCTAATTATGGCAATAACTTGCCCTTGCTGTTGTATCGCTTTTACTTATTCATGTTGAAAAACATCTGTTGCACCACTCAAAAAGACCCTTTCCTTTTTGGAAATGATCTCCAGGATTCAACCACAACTAGATCTCCTGCTTCTTCCTCGTTCCTCAATGATTGAGGAAGTGTCACAGGTTTTGTCAGGTCAAGACATTGCTCAGCGGTATAGAGGAAAGTCCATTCTTTCCTCTAATTTGAGACCTATGTTGTCTCAGGTTATTGGGATTTTTGTCTGAAGTGGCCAATTAAACCTCCCCTGTTGGATGCAGGTGCATTTCAAGTAGGCATTTCAAAAGGAACCTGTGCACACCTTCCCATTAAAACAATTGAGTCTACTGAGTAGAAAGTCTGGCTTCTGGTTCTCAAAGCTTCTTATACAGACCTCTTCTCACCTACTTTGTTTAGTCTGCTGAAGGATGCCCCTCCGAACCCAGCTGCAGTTTGAGGGACATTTCAAGATGAAGACCACTTCCTGAATCTGGAATGCAGTTTGTGTCAGATTCAGTGGTCTCCATCAACCTTCAAGATGCCTATTTGCATGCCCCAATATTTCCTCCATATGTAAATACATGTACCTCACTTCCACACCCAGAGTATTCACCCACGTTATGGGATTAGTAGGTTGCTTTACCTATCCCTGTGAGGAACCTTGAATGCTGCTGCCGACCTGGTTCCTTTAGGATGTATCAATATGAGATACAGTTTCTACTTCTCGCAGGGTGGAAACCATGCAAAGATTCTCCATCAGCTCTGATTCCTCTAGGTCCAGAATGTCATCACCATCAGCACTGTTAGATGAATTGGAAATGATTCCTGACTGAAGTCCACATAAATGCAAAGAACATACTACAGTAAAACCTGTTATGAGAGACCGACCCTTCTGCCAACAAAAAGTGGTCTCTCAAGACAGGTGGTCTCTCATAGCAGGTTTGTACACAAAGACCAGTTTCCAAAGTCCAGTTTCAGAACAGTTTAAAGAAAAATAACTATAATCACTGTACATATATTCTATTCTTTATTAAAATATTGTATGCATTTATCTAAAAACTGGAACATTATTGGTCTCTGCGAAGTGTGCTGGAAAAACTTTGGCGAAATAACAACAGATGAAGGGCATAAGCTCTGCTTCAGCAGAAGAGGGGACGAACACAATCATGGCGTTGGATTTCTTGTCCACAAGAGCATTGTGAACAGCATTATGGGTTGCTGCCCTGCCCCAAGCAGGGTCATTACCATCCACCTGAGGGTGACTCCCATCAGCATCACAATCATACAGGCCTACGCACCCACATCTGACTATGATGACAATGAACTGGATAATTTTTATAACCAACTGCAAGATGTCATTTACAACTCACCCAAGAAGAACATTCTGTTTGTACAAGGAGACTGGAATGCAAAGGTGGGAGTTTATTCACAGACAAACTGGCAAAGCCTGTGGACCCTTCTGCAATGCAGAAACAAATGAAAGAGGACTCAGGCTCTTAGAGTTTGCTGCCTACAACAATCTTGTGCTAGCCAACACATTCAGCCCTCAGCATCTAGAAGATGGACCTGGCACAGTCCAGATGGACAACATCACAACCAGATTGACTACATCTTGGTGAAAAATCGATTCTGCACAGGACTGAATATCGTCAGAACACGAAGTTTTCCAGGAGCAGATATTTGAAGTGACCATGATTTATTAATGACAACATTTCGCCTCCACCTGAAAATCATCAAAAAGCCTAACCAACCAAGAATCAGATTTGACCTTGAAAAATTGAAAGATCCAAAGGTCGCAGAAGCCCTTCCAAGCAATGAAAGGTGGTTAATTGCACCTTTGATAACACTGGACAACCAAGACACTGACCTGGAGTCCTTAACAACCACATTCAACACAGCTGTGACTAACACAACTAACGAGATCATTGGCAAATATCGTTGAACAAAGTAACATTGGGTCACGACATGTCCTTGAACTATGCGACAAAAGAAGAGAACTGAAAAAGGGAAAAAGAGATCTTGAAGGAGCTAGAAAATACAGAGAGGTAAACAACATGATCAGGAAAAGCATGAAAAAAGCAAAGGGATCCTGGATAGATAAACAATGCTGCAAAATCGAAGACAGTCTGAGTAGAAATGACAGCAAAATGGCATATCAACTGGTGAAAGATCCCACAGTACATAAACAAGGGAAAACTACCACCATCAGGAAAATGCCTTACTGAAGATAAAGAGATCCTCAAGGATAGACAAAATTCTGCTCAGAATTGTACAATCATAAGACCCAAGGAGATCCAGCAGTACTAAATTTCTCTCTAGCAGAAAAAATTGATGACAACCCATTTTTTGTGAAGAAGTAGAAATTGCAGTTAGGTCACTAAAGAAAGGAAAGTCATTCAGCATTGACAACATACCAGCAGAGCTCATTCAAGCAGGAGGGGAAGAGATAGTCACAGTCCTAACAATAATCTGCAACAAGATATGGCAGACAGGAGAATGGCCCACCACATGGACTCAATCCTTGGTCATCATGCTCCCCAAGAAAGGAAACCTACAGCTCTGCCAAAACTACAGAACCATCAGTTTGATCAGTCACCCAAGCAAAGTCATGCTGAAGATAATTCTCAACAGACTAAAGCCTCAAGCGGAGAAAATTATTGCTGAAGAGCAGGCAGGCTTCCAAGCAGGAAGGAGCACCATAGAACAGATCTTCAGTCTCAGACTCCTTTGTGAGAAATACCTTCAGCATCAGCAGAATCTATACCACGTCTTTATAGATTTCAAATAGGCCTTTGATAGGATATGGCATGTGGCCTTATAGGCAACTATGAGGAAGTACAACACAGCTTAAACCTGGTGCAGGTTGTTGAGCACCTCTGTGACAAAGCCACCAGCGCTGTTCTCATCAATGGCAGCAGAGTTGGTTGGATTTGAATAACAGTTGGAGTCAGACAGGGTTATACTGCCACCTACACTCTTCAACATTTTCCTGGAAAGGATCATGGAGGATACCTTGCATGACCACAAGGGCACTGTCAGCATCGGAGAAAGAACAATCACCAACCTTCGCTTTGCAGATGATATTGATGGTTTAGCAGGAGATGAAAAAGAACTGGCTGACTATGTTGAGTGCCTCAACACAACCTCCACAGCATACGCTATGGAGATTAGCACTAAAAAAAACAAACTGATGACAAACACACACCAATGGCATCAGTGCAGAAATAAAGGTCAGCAGACAGACGCTGGAAAGAGTCACAAGCTTCAAGTACTTGGGATCAATTATCACAGATGAGCGCTCCAAACCAGAACTACTTTGCAGGATTGCCCAGACAACAGCAGCAATAACAAGGATGAGACCAATATGGAAAGATGCCAACATTGCTTTTGGTCCAAAATAAGACTGATGCACTCAGTTGTCATATCCATTTTTCTGTATGCTTGTGAAATATGGATGCTCACATCAGATCTACAAAGAAAGATTCAAACCTTCGAAATGAGATGCTACTGCAAGATCTTGGGTATCTCATACATTGACCATGTAACCATTGAAGAAGTCCACAACAGGATGCAACGAGCTGTCAGATTATATGAAGACCTCTTGACCACTGTTAAAAAAAAGCACAAACTGAAGTGGTACGGTCATGTCTCAAGATCATCTGGACTGGCAAAAAAAATCTTGCAAAGCACAGTACGAGGGTGCAGAAGAAGAGGCAGGGAGAAAAAGAGGTGGGAAGACAACATCAAGGAGTGGACAGGCATGGGATTTGGAGATTCCCAAACAACAGTAGAAGAACAGGGAACGATGGAGAGAATTGGTAGTAAAGTCAACAGTGATGCCCCAACGACCTCTTAGGTTAAGGGATTGATGATGATGATGACTGAGCATGTGTCAGCGATGTTTTTGTTGGTATCACATGACTACCGCATTGACATGTGCTCTCTGCTTAGTGAATCTGGTTTTCTTCAAGTTGCTGCAACATTTACAGATTTCCGGTCATCGTTTTCAGAATAAATATTTTCAGAAGTTTGTGTTCTTTCAATTTTCTATAGAGATTACATGACTTTCATTTATATGTTCGATTTGTTTTCCTACAGCAACACAAGGAATGGTTTATTGTTCATATCACATGACTATATGACCTTAGATGTCATTGACATATAGGCTGCGAGACTTGTATAGTCATGTGACTTGGAATGTAAATAGCGGGATCCTGGTCAAATTTCAGCAACGATGTACTTTCGTCTTGTCTGTCAGCGGATTAAAGACATGACGAATGTTATGCTCGCAATTTTTGAGAAAATAAATCACATTCCTATCAATTACATGCAGATATCTTTGTTGTTGTTGTTGTTGTGGGGCTTAACGCCATTTTTCAGCACACGATAGGCTATACATGGCAGCCAGTATTAATGGTGGAGGAAGAAACCGGGAAATCTCCGGAAAGAACCACCGACCCACGAGAAGCTACTGGCAAGCTTTCTCACATATCCACATTCGCCAAATCCTAGACTTGAACCCACGCAGACAGAGGTGAGATGGCAGTGATCCATAACGGAGAGCGCTTTAGACCACTTGGCCACTCGGGGCCCCCAGATATCTTTGTGAAAGGTTGTTCAAGTTTGCTAGGCCAGCTAGTCAGTGGCTACCCTATGCCTACACCAAATGGTGTTGGCGGATTCCCAACTTTTTGATAGGCAGTGGACTCTGACCCAACATCCCAGCATCAATGTCCAAATATCAAAAATGGGGTGGCAATGGTCAGAGGAAACTCAGACTTGTGATTGGGATGTAATCACTTAACATCGGGGGAAAAACAACAAACATCACAAGTCTTGAACACTATCAGTCAAATCCCGCAAACGATTCTCTCTTGCTGGTTCAATAAACAATGTCCTTATTCACCCCCAGGCAATACGGATTAACTCTAAAGACAAACAATATACACGACCACTACGTCAATTTCGGCACTACAATGACAATTCGTGACATGTACATTAGCCTGGTTTACAGACTGTAACATCTATCACTGGTAGCCACAATCCTTTTTTTTTTTCTTTTTTATATCTGTTTTTGATCAGAACAATTGCTACTAATCAAGCGGTTGTAACAGTTGATTGCATATAGGTCAGTGGTGTCTATGTTCTCACGATATGGTTGTTCATAGGGATGCTGGGACCTACATACGATCTGCGATAAGGCCGGGGAGCAGGGGTAGCAGGCTAGGTGCAGGAATAATTAGTCTGGTTCCCTGCTTCCTTTGCTACCTGCGTTACTCTCCCCATGCGAATAGTGGAGAACACCGAATGGAGCATAAGAAGCAGGAAACCAGACTAAGGAATAATCTGCCTGTACTTTAGTCAGGTTTATGACCGAAACTATAAAATACTATAAGCATACCTAATAAATTTCATATATCAGTAGCCAGTCTGTTTTTTTAAAAAATTTTATTCTATTTTTATAGAAAGGTATGAGCGATCATTGTTACAGGGATTAAATAAAGGTCAGTGAAGTTTATCATCGTTTTTGCAATGCGGTCATTCATAGCAGTGTCAAAATGCATATTTTGCCAAGACATGGCTGGTCGCGTTCAGCAGGTGGTCGTTCACGACAGAGTGTTTATATAATAAAATCGATTCGTGCATTACGATTGTGGTTGGAAATAACAGGTGTTCGCTCATAGCAGAGGTCACTCATAACAGTTTTTACTGTAGTAGACAGACTTCACAGACTGGTCTCTTCACCAGTCCATGACTGAGTTCTTTTTCTCACAATGGGGAAAGCCTCTTGTGGACTTGTTTGCAACCAGGCTCAACAACAGACTTCCTATTTAACTTTCTTCTGTCAAAGACAAGAGAGCATGGGCATTCATTCAGCTTCCAATGGGAAGATTCACATATGCCATTGCTCTGATCTGACTGCTATCATAATTCTGCAGAAGTCAGAACTTACACTGCCCATATCATCCTGGTAGCCCCTCAGTGGCAACAAGGATCATGATTCAGTGATCTTCTTGACCTATTGGTAGAGCTGTAACACTGGCTCCCTCCTACATAACTGACCACATATTCACCACCTTCAAGCTTGGCTCATCTCAAGCAAGCTTCCTGCCAGAACAAGTTTTCGGGCTGGGTTGCTTCAATCAGGCCATGAGAGCTTCTACATCCAAGGTCTGTGATGCCAGGTAGAGAATCATCTGTGATTGTTACAGCAGGAAAAATGTTGATCTTAGCTGTCCCTCTGTTAATTTCCTTTGCTGATTTCTTCTTCTTCCATTTAAGATCAAAAGATGTTAAATATCGGCCATCAAAGGCTATAGAGCTGCCATTTTCAACACACATAAAGGACTCTCAAGTACTGATTGTATGGAGAAATGGGAACCAGTCTGGAAATGGGTGAAGATTAAATAGAGTATATATGAGTTTGGCTGGCCAGGATTGGTTGATAATGAAAGATATATTTTTGTAAAAATAATCTTTTGAGAGCTTATCCTAGTAGTAATTGGAAAAATAAAGACATTATTTTATTGATGGAATGTCAGTCCTTTAATAGTCTTTAGTTTGGAACAATCATTACTGAATTTAACATGTGACTGTTTGGTGCGGAATTGAAAGCATATGTTTCAAACACACATAGATCCAGACAATGCTGTGGCTCATATGGTTTTCTCTGTATAGAAGCTGTCATCCAGGATGCATCTATGCTGATAAATGTATGTTTGATAATGAGCAGTCAAAAATTTAAAGTTATAGACTGTTTAATTTCATGGTGTTTGGATAGGTTTACTATGGGAACTGAATTAATACCTCGAGTCCTAAATCCTCTCTGGGCATAGCAGTCAGTTAGGATTTGCACTTTGCTGATCTCGTTAAGTCATTTGAGTTGCAGAGACCGGTCACCCAGTTTCTTACACCCAGATTGTACATGTATTTATCTTGTGTTTTATGGTCTTGAACCAAAACCTCCTAGGAACTGTTGAGTGAGGCTTCCTTTCAGGACCTTACACTCAAGACTGTTTATACTTAGTTGGCATTAATAGTCAAGAATATTAGAGATGGTTTCAGTACTCAGCAGTTAAAAAGAAGAAATTCTCAGTGAAATCTTGGAAACTTCTTTTTGGATAGGAGAGCTTTCATCCCTTTGAGAGATTGTTATTTTTCAAGCTGATGGGCTAGTCTGCCAGCTGGTAAAAAAGCAAACAAAGATTGAATAACTGAGCATTATGAAATATTTGGTCATGCTGTTTGTAAGGGAGACAACACCAGATGTTGCACTGTCAGGGTATCCTATGGGGTGACCTACATAGACCAAGAGTATCCTCAGTTTGTTTTCCTTCCTAACAGCTGTATCACACAATGTGCAATACAGTAAATGAAGATAGGTGTTGAGTTTGTTTAGTATTGAGATATCTTTAATTAGTGTTATGGTGATATTTATTTACTGTATTTACTCACTTATAAGATGAGACCAACTGCAAACTGAACAGACCCAGATCTGCCATCATATAATGTGTGGGCAGATCTGGGTCTGTGCAGTTTGTAAGGAGTAATCAGTAGAACAAACAACATAGACCCTAATCTGTTGGCATATAAGGATCTATGTTGTTTGGAGTTTGACTTATAAGTAAGTAAATATGCTACACAATTTAAGTCCACTTGTGGATAATACTATCTACTTGTATATGTATTGATAGGTAAATATTTGGAAAGAATTAATGTACTTTGTAAGAGATGACTGTCTAATAGATATTTCAGCCACTAAACCTTTATTAGTACATTGATGGTTGTAATTACAGGAAATGTACCTGATTTATGGGACTGTTGGCCGAAGTGATCAATGTGATTGATTTTGTCAGTCTTGATAGCATTGTAATCTCTGGATTCATTGCTAGTTACAGAATGTTGTTGTTTCATCAAATCACTATCAAGAACAGTGGGGTTTTTTTTTTTTTGTGTATTCATTAAATACATGTAGGTAATGTGCATGTTCTATTGGAAATATAGCTGATTTTCACTTAAAGTGTTCAATCTGATGTTTTGCATACATGTGCAGTGTTCATTCCGAAAATTGGAAAATGTGCCTACTGGCCCATACTAGGTTGAAAAGTGAGGTGATTTAGAAAAATAACGGGTTTTCAAAACCCTTACCAGTATCTTGTTTATTCAAGAAATTCAGGCATTGTCATTATCTGTAAGACTCTTATCATAGATTTATTCATTGTAATAAATGTTCACTTTTCCGGCATATATGCTTTGAATCAGTCACTGTAGAGTCAGACTAGTGCCTTGGTTTTCTACAGTTTCTTTGTTAATATACATGATGAGGAAATCATAGCAAACTACACTATTGTCAGACTCAACAATGGCCAATTCAGATTATATAATGCAGATAAAATGTATGTTTAGTGCAGAAATAAATTAATCCATGACTAGACTGCCAGTGATAATTATCTGAAGCAAGCCTTCCATACTAGGATCTTCATGCTCAAGTAGCCATTCCACTCTGTAATCTATTTTGGACATTTGAGTCTTCCTTTATTCCTCCCTGTACCCGAATTTGGAAATGTGTGCACCAGTGTCTTTTCATGATTTCTTCTTTGTGCTTTCTGTCAGTGAGCATGAATTATGTACAATCCATTAGTGCACAGACTAATATAAAGATCAGTAAGACATTTCTGTCAGGCATTGAAATTGATCATCTTATGCTTCTTTGGCAATGCAGCACTGTATTCAGTAAGGATGGGATGCACTGAATTTAACTTGAAATCAACCGTAACAATCACTTGTCTTGATTTTCCTGACTTTATATTAAATGCACCTTACAGGTGCCATGGTGGAAACTTTCTCAGTCCAATGATGAAAATAAGGGTCACTGACCCTGCATGCGGCTCTAGCAGCTGAGTTTAGGTCAGTAAAGCAGTAATTGTAACAACAGTTTTAGCCCTGTTTTTTTTTTTGGGAGAGAAAAGTCGTGCTCCATCTGTATGTCGATCCATTAATCCATCTATATAGCTCAGTTGGTATAGTGTTGGACTTGTAATCCAAGGGTTGTAGGTTTGATACCCATTCAGGCTAGCCTGGGTCAGCAGTGTCTATGTGAACTTGGCTCCTATTTCTTGAACATGATATTGCCAATATTATGTTAAAAGTACCATTAAATCCAACAATCATGTGTCCACTAGTAATGTATTGTGTACATAAGGTAGTATATCTCCTTAACCAGTGAAAATACATGTATAGACTTCAAACTTTGGGATATGATGGAGGTGGTTATCTTTGTTGTGCAAAGTTGTTTTTAATATGACTCCATGTGGAGGGGGGAGCAGTTGGAGGTCATTTTTTACAACAAAGCAATCAAAACTTTAGCTTATGTGAGCATAATGCCAAGTGAGCTATGGCACTGTATATATGTGTCATCAATCAATTCTCTATCAACAGTTGCTTGTTGCCACTTTGGAATCCATTTCTCTGATCAGATTTTGATCCAGCTTGTACTATGGGCTTAAATCATTCTGATCTCAGATGAGTTTGATAATGAATAATATCCATGCATATTAATGAGCTAATCTTTCACCTGATTGGCTCATCTTGTTAGCACTCTGGAGGCTGTTTTTCTCATCCAGTTTTGATCAAAACTTGGAGTGTGGGAACATTTCATTAAACTCTTGGAGAAGTTTAGTAATGGATTCAGGCATATTAATGAAGTGATTTCGCATCTGAGCTTGTTGACATAGTTTTGAAGAAATTGGAATATAAGCTTATCAAGCTCTGGGATGAGTTTTAGGGATTCTCCTAGACACCGAAATCAGTCTAAACTACACATATTTTTCTTGTTTGGATGCATGAAAATTCCAACAGCTGAGTTCTTGGTATGCGAGTTTTTTTGTCTGCAGAATTATCTTTGATTCATCCATTTATACAAAGCGAGTATCAATTGTGTAGTGTGCAAGTTATCAAAGTTCAAGAGATCTTAACTGGATTGGGTGAAACCACATAGGTTAGATCTTAACAGACAATGAGATATGGCACCTGTTAATTGTTTGTCTGTTCCTAATGATCATTTTGATTATTAGGCTAATTACATGCACATTAATTGATACCTCTTTATGATAGGCAGTTGTAATCCATCATAAATCCTTACACGATGTTTGGAATACTCACATTTTATTGTATCCTGTCTTTATAAAAATAGTACCAACATTTTTATCACTTTTTTGTGTGTCAGAGGAATATGAATGCCGATATTATTCATCACATGCTATGCTGATTTAATGTATGCCGTATTGCAGAAATAATACAGATCATGTCAGTGGAAACTATTTTTTGCCACATGCCAGTCTGTTTTCATCTTTTTTGTATCTTCATGAGCATGGCCTCAATACTGGTGATCCCTGCTTGTTTGAGGATTTCAGTGTTGGTGACGAAGTCACTCTAGTGGATGTTTATAGAGTCTGCTGAAGGCATTGTTTGCCTTGGCCAGTCTGTTGTCTATTTCTTTGTTGATCTTGGCATCAGAGGAGATCACACAGCCCAGGTAGTTGAACTGGTGGACTACTTTCAGCTCTCTCTGGTCAATGAAGATGCTTGGTGGCCGGTACTCTTCCTTAGGTGCAGGCTGGTGAAGTATCTCAGTTTTCTTTAGGCTGACCTCAAGACCAAAGAGCTGGCAAGCTTCTGCAAAGCAGGATGTTATGCACTTTAAAGCGGCTTCTATGTGGGCAACAAGGGCGTCGTCGTGTATATGTGTATATATATATATATATATATATATATATATATATATATATATATATATATATATATAATGATTTTCACATTTACAACATTAAAATGGCTTGACAGTCTTTCTGTGTGCGTGTCTGTCCCTCGGTTGCCAAGTGGTTTTTTTGTGCTTTTTTCAGGATACATACACAATTGAGCCAAACTTCAAATCTTTTGCAACAAAATGGTACTTAAGATGTCACAAAAACAGATTAGTTTTCTTTGATCCTTTCTTCACCTATTCAATGCAGAGATAGAAAATCCCCCCCCCCCTTGTTTGTATTTTATACAAAAACTGTAAAAATTATGTTAAATTGTTGTATTGCATAAGTATAGCCTGGAACATACATGTATTTAATTCTTACACTGTGGCTGGAATTCTGTGATTTGGTTGGGGACTCCCATGATTTTCCTTGGGACTTTCCATTTATTGGAACCATGAGTACTAGACTCTTCTTTGTGTGCGATCGGATTGCTACATGTAAGAGCAAACATTTGATTTCAGGAAATTGAATTAAGAATTCTTTGTGCTGCAAATTGATTATTAGATGGTATATATTATAAGAAAAATTTAATTCAAAAACTATTTTCATGTTGTTTTTGTAGGGAACCATTTCTCCTAACAAAGACGATGTGAATATTGACCTGATTGAGGACTTTTGTTACTATAAAAGACATTTCAAGATAAATGCACATAATTTTTTTGTTTTTTGACATTTTATACAAAAAATAATTCTCATATTTGTTTTCTTCTGTTCAGTAGCAATTACTTTGTTCCTTATGATATAGATAAAGTAATTTCCCAATCAAAGTATCTCCCTCCCCCCACTCTCTCTCACACACACACATACAGACAGACACAGACGCTGTGTAACATCAGAAAACAATCCATGATAAGGTAATATACAGTTACTTGTCCCTGACAGTATGCATTCATTAACTATAACTTTCACTTGGAAAGGCCATTGTCATTGACATGAACTGTAGATCTCTTGTACTGATTGTCCTGGTCCCTTGGAGTTTGTAAGTTTCCACTGTATTTTTCCATGTTCCTTTGTAAAGAAATGTAGTTCCTTGCAACATTTATATAACCTGAAATTTACTTCACATATATCAGTGACTTCAGGGAAAATATCGGTAGATAACAGCACAAAGTCCTCCATTTTCAGTCACCAGATATCTTGCATTTTTATTAAATTGAATAGTCATATCAAATTTTGATCATCATTTGCAATTCTGGCATGTGCTTGTGCATAAATTGATATGGATTGATTATATTTAAAAAATTAAAGGGAATGAAAAATTTAGAAGATATTGTATGTAAAAAGATAATACCAGTCACCTTAATTGAAAGACTGCGTAACAATTTCCATCAAGTCAAGAAATAATCTTGGATGTAGTTGTAGGGATGCAAATAAATTTGATGGGTTTAGTGATTTGCCTCCAGTGGAATACTTGTGTCATGATAGACAAAGGCCCACATTGTTCTGATTGCGACCATGCCTCCTTCTGCCAACATATTGTGCCATGTGAACAAAAGTATCTAGCTTTGAAAAAATATTGTTATGAGTGATGTTGAGTTACATCTGAGGTTTCTTTCTTGACTTGATGGAAAAGGTAGAGGATGTTCCGATTGCCAGTCACCTCTGATCTTGGTCCAAGCTGGAAGTTGTAACATAGCAGTCTAAATTTTATATTGGTCATCTAAGTCTGAAGTGGATATTTTTTGTTTTCTCAGTCATTATCCCAGTTGGTGTACTTCCTTCACCAAATGTACAGGCTGCCATGTATAAAAGCCCATCCTGTGCTGAAAAATTGCAGTAAAACCACATTATCAGAAAACATCTTTTATGAGGGCACAGTTTTCACATTTTGGGATTTGTCTTGAGTTTTGAGTCTCAGGTACAGTGAACTTGATTCAGATGAGATTAATTTGTTACAGTCTTCTTTGAGTTTAATTTTCAAATAAAATCATATTTTGTGTTTGTGATGGATGATCAGGTAATAGTGTTACCTCAGACTCTGAAGAATAGAATTTTTTAATGAACAAAATGTAGACTTTAGGAGTGTAGATTCAAATTCCCCAGGTCACTGTTGTTTAGTAAATATTGAAAAATATAAATTTAAACATAGAACAAAAGAATTGGCTGTATTTTGTTTTCTGATATATCTGGTCTATTAAAGAAAATTAGGAACACCAATGTTAATAAACAATGTAGCAGCTAAATGTTCCAAAATAGCTTTCGTTCCATTCAACAGTTTCATAAACATATATGAATTTGTATACACAAGCTAACATACATGTACATCAGTGATGCAGGTGAGTGATACCAGGTCCACTTGGGCCTCTTGATAACATTTTTGGATAAAGATGCAAAAGTATTGAAAACCAAAACAGTTTTCGAGATTGCATAATTGCTTAAAACAGCTTTGAGATTGAATGCAAAACTTGGAAGATACAAATCCAACGGTGACCAAGTTATGCCATCATGTCTAATGCATGCAACATGTTATTTCCAAAATAATTGATCCATTATGCAAATGTATAATTGAAATGGAGGCAGAGCCTATTCTTTGTAAATCTGAAGTCGCAGGTTTAACATCTGATACCATTATGGGCAAGTTCTTTTAGTCATTCAATTTTGCTGACCAGTCCTGTGGCCTAATGGTTAGAGCATCCACCTCAGATGCCGGAGGTTGTGGGTTCGAACCCCAGCTGAGTCATACCAAAGACTTATAAAAATGGTAGTAGCAACTGCCTTGCATGGCACTCAGTTATTGTAGGGTTTATTGCCATTTTTCAGCACAAGATAAGCTATACATGGCGGCCAGTATAAATGGTGTAGGAAGAACCCGGGAAAACCCCAGAAAGAACCACAACCCATGAGAAGCTACTGGTAAGCTTTCTCACACCCACATTGGCCTAACCCGAGACTCGAACCCACGCAGACAGAGGTGAGGTGGCAGTGATCCATAACGGTGAGTGCTTTAGACCACTCGGCCACTCAGGGCCCTTGGCACTCAGCATTAAGAGGTTAGTGTTAGGACTGGTTGGCCTGGTGTCAGGATAATGTGACTGGGTGGGACATCATGCAACATGTCTGCGACATGATGCCCCAGTGCTAGACATCACTATTAAACTGCCACACTGCAGACATCATAGCAATATGACTAAAACACACACACACACACATACACACACACAATTTTGCTAGAGTTTTTTAAAAATTTGTATTCGGTTGTACTTTGAAAAAAGGGTAATGTACATGGTTGTATTGTCTCTAAGGTTAATAATTAGATCATCATTTTGTAACATTGATTACTTCTGTGTGCCATATGTGTTTGATTAGGTAACCATGCAGTATTTGATAGCTTAAGGCATAACACTTTGTACAGGGCTGTGGTTTCATTTGGTTGGTTGGTTTCAACAGATCATTAGCTCATTGAATCAAACCTATGCCATTTAAGTTATAGTCGGAGAATATGTATTTATTCCTTGAAAGAAAATTAGCAGTTATTAAATACAGAGAGGAAAGTTACCATAAATAAAATAAATAATTTTGAATCTGAGATCTGGACATCATTATTTTGACACCATATTGTCATTACTTTACCTTGCACTCGCCAAGTTTTCATTCGCCAGTTAAAGTATCTATTGAAAAAAAATCAAGATTTGTGTCTTTAAGTTTTTCATACAGAGAACTTAATATTGCCGTACTCTTAAGGTGGAGGAAGTATTTGTAGGTAAAAATTAGCTGAAAATTATGAATATTTTTGGCTTGTAGCGTCTTTAATGATTAGTTTGAAGTCCACACAAAGCAAGGAGGTTCACACAACCTATCAATTCCTTAACCATATGGAATAAATCAGCAAATGCATATTGTTCTCAACCATATATATATATATATATATATATATATATATATATATATATATATATATATATATATATATATAGTGTGTGTGTGTGTGTGTGTGTGTGTGTGTGTGTGTCAGAAATTGAGAATATGGGTAATCGTCCCTAGCTCCCTGATCTCTCACTTCACAGATTTTTGTACTACATCATTATATCCTTGTTAATAGAGACATGAGGTATTAATACTGGCATCCTGACATTTCAACCTCTGTACAGCATCATAATTATGACTTCCTGACATGGAGTCCACTCAGCTAGATCCTAATCATGACTGTTGTATATGTAGCCCATTCAGATAAAAGTTACTCTGACCTCATTGATAGGATGCTGTATACACTCCCTGCCCTCCTGTAATCAGACAAATAATCTTTATCTTACAGTACTATTACACATATGCTTATGCCAATTTATTGATGGGATGTTTGTGTTTTAATGTTTTGTTCTTTGTTTTATCATACCAGCTTTGAAACACCACACAGGTAAAAATAAAGATTATCAATTTGTTTGTGTGTGATTTTTTTTGTAGACTTTTTTCTTTGATTGTATATACAGTGTGACCCCGCTATAGCACACTCCATTATAACACGAATTCGGATATAACATGGTTGTGGTGTGGCTCCCAAAATTTCATATACATATATTTTTCTTGATTACGAAAAAAATTCTTTCTTAAAAGTAAAAAAAAAAAGTTTATTATCATTTTAGGGAAGAGATCGCGTATGAATAATACAAGACGATCGTGGCGTGGCTACTGAAATTTTATATGTATTTTTCTCATACACGAAAAAAGTTTTTTCTTCTTAAAAGTACAAAAAATAATGTGTAAAAATTTATTTAGGAATCGCGCAGAGCTTAGCCATTGTCGCAAATTGCGTTTTTTTTCCCTTATTGGCAGCAAAATATACCATTTGGAGATTTTTTTTTATTGGCGACATTTTTTTTTTTTGTTGGCTCTTTAAACTTGTATATACAACCATTGGTTTGGAGTGGAGAAATTCAGAGGCCCCATGAAAGAAAGCCGTAAAGTTGATATAAAATGCACTCAAATGTATCTATTGTTACATAAACAAATTCTTTGTCCATATTGACAAACCATCTTAACAGTGCATGGTTATATCATAATCTGCTTATGTTGACATCTAGTATGAGTACTGTATGTTTTGCGATATCCGCTTTTTTTTCCAAATTTACATTTCTGGTAGCAGCGATCAACGGGACGGGGCATTATCTCATAATCTATCTTTCATCTGATTTTTGGCCGCACGCTAGTAATTAATATATTTACATAGACTGACATCTGTATGTGGATGGTAAGTAAAATTTCTCTTCTTTTCACTCAGAATTAAATCCTTCCGAACATTCACATTTTCTGTAGTAATCCCTGTCATCAGACCAGAACACTGGCATCGATTGACCCTTTCTTTAAATTTCTGATGCATGCGTGGAAGGCAGCACTACTGTAAATGTTTAAAAAAACAAAAAAAACCAAAAAAACTTGCACTTGTCTATTCAATAGGCAGGGAGGAACAGTTACTACAATTGACCATATGATGGCCAATTAAAATTTTTTTAAAATGTACCCAGAAAAAGTAGTAGCTGAAATTTCAAAGAAAACATTACCTTTGAAGCACTGATTGTTATGAAAATGCACTAAGAAAATGGGGAAAAAAAATCAGTCTCAATCAATTTTTTGATGTTGCCGCCACAATAAGAAACGGGCATTTGTTTGGTTCTCCAAAGCTGTCCTTTAGCGGTGACTTCAATAACGCATGCACCCTTCATCAAAGAAAGCCGACTACAATCTTCAATAAAAACAGAGAACTTTTCTTCAAAGGAAGCCATTACCGAACTTAAATAAAAGCAATGGAATCTGATGGATTGTTTCATTTTCCAATGTGACTGGAACATTTTTACTGTGCCGTTAAAGTTTCCTTTTCACAGGAAAAAAGTTTATGCTTATGAACTCTACCGACTGCACTTAAAACGGAAACTTTTACCGACTTCGGACGTACTGAAAAGTAAATGTGCTTCATCATTCATCACGTGACTGTGCTATTTTTTTCCACTGAATTCAGACCTATATGACCTGTGACAAAATTAATGAATATTTTAAATCTGTGTGTGTGCATATTTTTGATGGAATTACTTGTATTGTGGATTCAACGTATGTGGCGTGATTCGCGGGTGAGTACACGGTGTTGATACTTTATTTATTGCTATGCATTAGATATGTATATATAAACAGTATACACGTATATGTACCAATGCGTGGTTCTCTGAATAAAGTAAAATATTATACACGTATATGCCTTCTCTGTTTTCACTACAGGTGTATTTCTCATTTAATATGCATCGGTTTAACATGATAACTGTGCAAATGAAGCACGTATTTTGTTTATATATACGTGTCTAATGTAAAGCATGGATAGAGTATCAACAGTATGTACTCACCCGTGGATCTCATCACATACATCAAATACACAATACAAGTAATTCCATCGAAAATATGCACACACACACACATTTAAAATATTCAATAATTTTGTCACAGGTCGTATAGGTCTGAATTTAGTAGGGAAAAAAAATAACAATTACGTAACGAATGTTGAAGCACATTTACTTTTCAGTACGTCCCAAGTCAGTAAAAGTTTGCATTTTAAGCTGCCTTGGTAGCGTTCGTAACCATACACTTTTTTTCCTGCAAAAAGGAAACTTTCAAGGCACAGTAAACATGTTCCAGTCACGTTGGAAAATGAAACAATCCATTAGATTCCATTGCTTTTATTTAAGTTTGGTGCTGACCTCCTTTGAAGAAAGGTTCTTTGTTTTTATTGATGATTGTAGTTGGTTTTCTTTGATGAAGGGTGCATGCATTATTGAAGTCAACACTAAACGACAGCTTTGGAGAACCAAACAAATGCCCGTTTCTTATTGTGGTGGCAGCATCAAATAATTGTATTGCGTGATTGAGACTGATTTTTTTTTCTATTTGCTTTGTACGTTTTCACAACAATCAGTGCTTCAAAGGGAATCTGTTTTCTTTGAAATTTCAGCAAACTATTTTATCTGGGTACATTTTTAAAAAGTGGAATTGGCCATAGTTTTGTCGATTGTAATTACTGTTCCTCCCTGCCTTTTGAATAGACCAATAAGTAAGATCTTGTTTTGCTTTTTGTTGTGTTTTTTTTTTTTTACATTTGTGATAGCAGAGTGATGCTGCCTTCTATGCATGCATCAGAAATTTTAAAAAGGGTCAACAGACAATAGAGATGCAGGTGTTCTGGTCTGATGATAGGGATTACTACAGAAAATGTGAGTGTTCTGAAGGATTTAATTCTGAGTGAAAAGAAGAGGAATTTTACTTACCATTCACATACAAATGTCAGTCTGTGTAAATATATTAATAACTAGTGAGCGGCTGAAAATCCAACGAAAGATGCCTTGTCTGGTTGATTACTGCTACCAGAAACGTCAAAACGAAAAAAAAAAGTGGATATCTCACAACATACAGTGCTCTTGCTAGATGTCAACATAAGTGGACTATGATATAACAGTACACTGTTAAGATGGTTTGTCAATATGGACAAAGAATTTGTTTATGTAACAGTAAATAAATTTCAGTGTATTTTATATCAAGTTTGCGGCTTCCTTTCATGGGGCTTCTGAATTTCTCCACTCCAAACCAATGGTTGTATATACAAGTTTAAACAGCCAATAAAAAAATCACCAGATGGTATATTTTGCTGCCAATAAGGGGAAAAAAAATTGCAATTTGCAACATTGGCGAAGCCCTGTGCGATCCCTGAATAAACTTTTTACACCTTATTTTTTGTACTTTTAAGAAGAAAATATTTTTTCATGTACGAGAAAAATGCATATAAAATTTCAGGAGCCATGCCACGATCATCTTGTATTATTCATACGCGATCTCTTCCCCAAAATGATAATAAACTTTTTTTGTTTTTTTGTACTTCTAAGAAAGAATTTTTTTCGTGTATGAAAATACATGTACATGAAATTTTGGGAGCCACACCACAACCATGTTATATCCGAATTTGTGTTATAACGGAGTGTGCTATGGCGGGGTCACACTGTGTGTGTGTCTGTCTGTCTGTCTGTCTGTCTATGTGTGTGTGTGTAAAATACTACTTGTAATTTTCTGCCAGTTCTTATGTTTGCTGCATATTGATAAGAAATGTGAAAATCAGAAAATGTAAAGAACACTTAGGGCAATAAAAAATTCATTTTGCTTTCCTCAGGGAACTACAAGAGAACTATTGTACTACCCCAGCATCATTCAGAGTGGTCAAGTGGTCTAAAGCGCTTGCCATCATTCAGAGTGGCCAAGTGGTCTAAAGCGCTTGCCTTTACCAATCACTGTTATCTTATCTCAGTCCACATGGGTTGGAGTCTCAGGCATGGCCTGTGTGGGTATGCATGAAAGCTTGCCAGTAGCTTCCTGTGGGTGGTGATCTTACCGGTGTTTTCCTGGGTTCTTCCTCCATGAATTCACTGGTCGCCATATATAGCTCATCTTTTGCTGAAAAATGGCATTAAACCCACAACAACAAGAATAACATCAACCCCAGGCATCATTGTCAGTGTTCGCATATGTGAAAATATATTTTCTTTGGTGCATCTTTACAGAATCTCTCTTTTTTCTCCATCCAAGGTGCTAGGCTAGAGTCAGTTTTGCAGCATCAGGGAGGATAAGGTAGCTAACTTGTACATACATGTACATTATTCGTACATTTATGGTTAAGCTGTTTAGCTCATGACTACATAGGGTTTAGTTTTGCATTTTGTCTACATACTGTTATATCTAGAAAGAGTAGCTTGGTGAGGGGATGAATAGTACTTCACACTTATTATAAAAGTAGATTGTTGTAATCCATATTAACTGCTTCACTGACTTAGGTTAAATTTTTTATTTTCACTTTTTCTAGTGCTGTTCATACTAGAATCATCAAATGAAATGATTTTATGCATTTCTGATGGCACCACATCCTCATTACAAAAGAATGGACCACTTCAGCAGCCTAGTGGTTAGAGCAGCCACTTCGGATGTGGGAGGTTGCAGGTTCAAACCCAGGCCGAGTCATACCAAAAACTTATTGAAAAATGGTACTAACAGCTGCCTGCCTTGGTGCTGAGCATTACAAGGTTAGTGTTAGGACTGGTCAGCCTGGTGTCAGGATAATGTGACTGGGTGGGACATGATACTACATGTCTGCGGCATGATGGCCCCAGTGCTAGACATCACTATAAACTGCCACACTGCAGACATCATAGGGATATGACTGAAAATATTTTAAAGCTACGTTTCAAATCCAAATGATACACACACACATACACACACAAGAATGGTCATTGTGATCTAAATTTCAAATTTTTATTGGCATACATGTAGGTTATATTTTGCATATAACTCATGGGCACATATTTTGGGGGGTTTTTTTTTGTTTGCACTATGTATACATCCAGATAATTGCATTATTGCTATTGCATTAAAACTGCACACATTTCCTTTGGGGCTAATCATTCCATGATTTGATCTTGTAATACTGGTCATTCTGGCTGCCACCACAAGGCTACTCAAAGTCTGTGGCTTCCAGAGAAAAAGTTATGGCTTCTGGGGATGGGCAATAATAATACTGTCTGAAGAAGATTTGTGAGCAATGCTTTGAAACAAAAAAGAACCTTTTTATCATTTCATGTCTTTCATGCCCTGTCACATGAACTAACATTTCATAGATCAACAGATCACTTTTGTGTGAATTTATTTTCTGCATGATAATTAATGTTTAATGTACTGGAGACTGCCTGTAGTTGAGGCTTTTCAGAAGTGAGCAATATTGATTACATTTTGGCTGTGGATTGATCATGTGGAAAAATAATTAAATGATAGATACATTATAGTCCATACAGTATGTTTTTCATATTCTTGAAATAAAGTATGGAACATTTTTATATGAGTAACTTAGATATCCAGATTTTTGGGACAGTTTATGCCAGTGGCTACCACAGTTTAACGAGGTTCACTTAGTATGAGAACATCTTAATGGTACCAAATTTAAATGTATGTGATTGGGCTGCAGAGGAAGATGCACTAAAGAACACCTGGTTGAGGGAAGTTTGCAAGTCAGATGAAAGAGAGAGGCAAGACCAGGCTGCTGAGGAAGGCATGTTACAGAGTGGCAGGTTGAGAGAAATTTCACTTCTTGTCAATTTATTTTGAAAAAAAATGTCATCAATAAATTCAAATGTGAATCAGTGCATGAGCCGGTTATTTATTTTATGCAGCTGCAGTACTATTGATTATGTTGAATTAGTACCATATGTACTTGCTTATAAGTTGAGTCCAACTCCAAACTGCACAAACCCAACTCTGCCATTGTATAAAGCACTGTCAGATCTGGGCCTGTGTAGTTTGTTAGGAGTAATCAGTAGAATAAATAACACAGACCCTGATCTGCAGGCTAAATATGCAATGTTGGATCAGGGTCTATGTCATTTGCCATTGGACTCGACTTACAAGTGAGTATATACGGTATGTGCACAAGAGAGTTGTTCTGAATATTATATTTGGTATTGATTAGAATTGAAATAAATATGTTAAAAATTAGGGGCCCTTTTTTTACATTATTAATTGCTAGCAATATGAAATTCACAAAGTAAATTATAATATAAATGCAGTTCTTTGTTTAATTATCCCACACTTAAACAGGGAGTATATTGTAATGCCCACCATCTCTCCATAACAATCTAATTCTAAACTGCTGATTTGAATTCACCAATCTTTGTACATAGGTTATGATTGTAATAACCATCTGTGATGGGTATGATTTTTGGCCCCTACCCTGGTGTCCCTTGGAGGGGTGGGTGGGTCAAAGGTTAGATATAACAGTGGCAATTTTATCTCCATATATTAGTGGGAGATATAATGATACCCTCCATCTGTCAGACTTTTCTTTACCACATATGCAGTGGGGGATATAGTGATACCCTCCATAGTTTGGAAAAAAAACTCTTGTTATAGGGCTGGCTTCAAGGAAATTAATTCAAGCACACAATTTTTTTCCTATAAATTATTAAGTGATTTTTCGTTTGTTATGGGGCTGGCATTAAAGAAAATATTTCAATCACACTATTTCTTTCCTTTTAATAATTCTGATTGTGAAGCAGAAGTACATGTACCTGTATTCATTTATCTCAGCACAGAAGGAACATTTCCATATTTAGCCAACTTGGTTGAATCATGTGAATTTAGTGTGAATATTAATGTATTACTGTGTTGATGAGCAGCACATTTTTGAAGAGGAACATGCCCTTTGGACTTGAAGTTGATATGCCTGACATTTGCAAAAGTATAATTATTTAAATCACTTGACTTAGCTGCATGTGACTGCTGATTGTCTCTGCTTACAACCTTAAATTTGTAGATTGGTAGGCTGGTTAATTGATTGATGTTAGTGGCACATTGGCACATGAAAGACTAGAGTGTTGAGACAGCTGGAATAAATATAAAGTGCTGTGTCCAAACAATGGAAGCTTAATCCAGGCTGGTGTATGTAGACAGTTTAATACAGGCTGGTGCTGATGTATGTAGGCAGTTTAATACAGGTTGGTGTAATTAGGCAGTTTAATACAGCCTGATGTATGTAGGCAGTTTAATACAGGCTGATGTATGTAGGCACTTTAATACAGCCTGATGTATGTAGGCAGTTTAATACAGGCTGATGTATGTAGGCAGTTTAATACAGGCTGATGTATGTAGGCAGTTTAGTACAGCCTGATGTATGCAGGCAGTTTAATACAGCCTGATCTATGTTGACAGTTTAATACAGGCTGATGTATGTAGGCAGTTTAATACAGGCTGATGTATGTAGGCAGACAGTTCAATACAGCCTGATGTATGTAGGCAGTTTAATACAGGCTGATGTATGTAGGCAGTTTAATACAGGCTGATGTATGTAGGCAGTTTAATACAGGCTGATGTATGTTGCTTAATACAGGCTGATGTGTTAATAATGCAGCCTGATATATGTAGGCAGTTTAATACAGGCTGATGTATGTTGGCAGTTTAATACAGGCTGATGTATGTTGACAGTTTAATTAAGACTGATGTATGTTGACAGTTTAATTAGACTGATGTATGTAGGCAGTTTAATACAGGCTGATATATGTTGACAGCTTAATACAGGCTGATGTATGTTGACAGTTTAATACAGCCTGATGTATGTTGGCAGTTTAATACAGGCTGATGTATGTTGGCTGTTTAATACAGGCTGATGTGTGTTGGCAGTTTAATACAGGCTGATGTGTGATGTGTGTTGGCAGTTTAATACATGCTGATGTATGTTGGCTATTTAATTAAGACTAATGTATGTAGGTGGTTTAATCATGGCTTATGTATGTAGGCAATTTAATACAGATCAGTCTATGTTGGCAGTTTAATACAGACTGGTGTATGTAGGCAGTTTAATCTAGGTTGGTGAATGTGGGCAGTTTAATCTAGGTTGGTGTATGTAGGCAGTTTAATCTAGGTTGGTGTATATAGGCAGTTTGATCTAGGTTGGTGTATGTAGGCAGTTTAATCTAGGTTGGTGTACGTAGGCAGTTTAATCTAGCTTGGTGTATGTAGGCAGTTTAATCTAGGTTGGTGTATGTAGGCAGTTTAATCTAGGTTGGTGTATGTAGGCAGTTCAATCTAGGTTGGTGTATATAGACAGTTTAATCTAGGTTGGTGTATGCAGGCAGTTTAATCTAGGTTGGTGTATGTAGGCAGTTTAATCTAGGTTATTGTATGTAGGCAGTTTAATCTAGGTTGGTGTATATAGGCAGTTTAATCTAGGTTGGTGTATGTAGGCAGTTTAATCTAGGTTGGTGTATATAGGCAGTTTAATCTAGGTTGGTGTATGTAGGCAGTTTAATCTAGGTTGGTGTATGTAGGCAGTTTAATCTAGGTTGGTGTATATAGGCAGTTTAATCTAGGTTGGTGAATGTGAGCAGATTAATCTAGGTTACTGTGTGTAGGAGTCATGGTATTAATTCAGTTCCCATAGTAAACCCATACACCATGATAATAAAAATTCAGTAACATTTAAATTTCTGAGTGCTCATGATCAAACCTGTATTTATCAGTATAGATGCATCCTGGATGATAGCTTCTCTGTAGAGAAAAGGATATGAGCTGCATCATTTTCTGGCCCTACGTGTGTTTGAAACATGTGCTTTCAATTCTACACTAAAGAGTCAGGTGCTAATTTCAGTAATGAGTGTTCCAAACTCACATTTAAAGGACTGAAATTCCATCAGTGAAACAATGTATCTTTTTTTTTTCAGTTACAACTAGGATAAGCTCTCAAAAGATTCATTTTGACTGCTTCAGTGGCCAAGTGGTTAGAGCATCCACCTTTGATGTGGGAGATCGTGGGTTTGAACCCCGGCCAAGTCATACCAAAGACATATTAAAAATGATACTATCATCTGCCTCACTAGTGCTCAGCATTAAGAGGTTAGTGTTAGGATGGGTTGGCCTAGTGTCATGATAATGTGACTGGGTGGGATATCATGCTATATGTCTGAGACATGATGCCCCAGTGCTAGACATCAATATAAACTGCCACACTGCAGACATTGTAGTGATATGACTGAAAAATTGTTAAAGCTACGTTAAAAATCCAAATCACACACACACACACAAAAGATTCATTTTACTAAAATCTAACTTTCATTATCAACCAATCCTGGCCAGCCAAACCCATGTATACTCTATTTTATCTTCACCCATTTCCAGACTGGATCCCATTTTCAATACCATTAGTACCATGTGTCCTGTCAGCAGTTTAATACAGACTGCTGTATATATTCAGTTTAATATAGGCAGCTGTATGTAGGCAGTTTAATACATGTGGGTGTATGTAAGCTGTTTAATACAGACTGGTGTATGACGGCAGTTTAATCAAGACTGTGTATGAAGGCAGTTTAATACTGTCTGGTGTATGTACGCAGTGTAATCAAGGCTGATGTATGTAGGCTGTTTAATACAGATTGATATCACTTAAAGCTGTACTGATTAATCAGCCATACTCATAATCGGGCTGATTATTGGAACAATTGGTATAATCAGTATCGGCAGAAATAATCGGTGCCGATGTAAACAAATTTCCAAAATATAAATTCAGTCATAACATTCATCTTGACATGGCTTGAATTTTAAATCAGAATTAAATAGTGGAAATTAAGGAATAAACATTTGATTTGGGGAAAGACAATATATTCTTAAAAGTATATGCTTTTTAACACACTTGCTGTAAACTACCGCTGATTGTCTGCACACAACAAATTATCAATACCATTCATGCACTCATCCCAATCACAGCAGCCAACCAGCTAGTGAGGCCTCGTGTGGCTATTGAACTTCCAGCATACACATTAGCAGATAGCAAGGCAGATTAGATAGTTAGTGAAATGTTAGCGAAATTTCTAAAGACTACGAAACTATGACTCACTATAGTTAATCTGTTCTTTAGCTAGTCCTGCAATGCTGCTAATCAATGAATATCGGTCGCACGCTGAAGCAGCTGAATGTTGACATACAAATATTATGCAGCATTGATATTGGAATGCCAGCGCCAGCGACATTACCCCAGGATACCCCAGCTGCTGAGCTGCTTCAGTGTGCGACTCACAGCATGGTGCATGCATCCATCCAGCCACGTGGACAACTTAGTAGTAACTTACTTGATTTAAAACATTGTTTCAAGAGCGCGAATCAATTGGATTATTAATATTGACTAGCGATTGTACACTATTAAATATACTACCGAGCCTATGCATAATGTCGAATTCGAAACACTCAAGTTTAGTCTGGAATGACTTCAGAGTAAATGCAGTCGATGAGTCCAGAGCAAATTGCACACTTTGCAAAGCATGCATTTCCAGAGGTGGAAAGGATTCTAAAAACTATATGACATCAAATCTTGTCCAGCACTTGCGCTGCAAGCACATCATCGAACATGGCCTGTTTCTGGCAGATAAAAAAGAAAAGGATGCTGCTTAGTTAACCTCAACAGCTGCAGCAACTCCTCGTACTCTGACTATTGACACCATGCTGGACCAGAAGCAGCCATTTGCATTTGATGACACGAGAGCTATTTGTTGGCACAAAGCTATTGCAGAGTTCATGGCAGTAGATGTGCAACCATTTTCCATTGTTGAAGACATTGGATTTCGACGTCTGATGGCCATGGCAGAACCGCGCTATAAAATTCAAGTCAGAAGTACTTTTCCACATCTTTGATACCTGACATGCATAAGGCGATACAAAGCAAGGTGCGTGATTTAATTTCTGCCCAATCTGACCTTAGCTTGACCTCTGATGTGTGGTCAGACCCGTCCATCGGCGTAGCCTTGTTGAGTCTTATGGCACACTAGCCGACGGAAGACTTTCAGTGGAAACAGGTGATTTTAGCAGCAACGCCTCTCGATGAATCACACACAGGAGAATATTTGGCGAGCAAACTGGACAAGTTATGCAAGGAATACAACATTCCCAAAACTCATATCCATGTTCTTCTGCGTGACGGAGGTGCATACATGGTTAAAGCAATGCATCTGGCTGAAATCGACAGCATCAGTTGTTTTGCACACACGTTGCAGCTCGTCAGTGATGGCATTCTGTGACAATGAGCTGTCAAAGATGTTTTGGCAATCTCGCGATCCATAGTCAGCAAGTTCTGGCACTCCATCCTGGCACAACAGCAGCTCGAAGAGCAGCAGGAAAAATTTGGCGTTGCCCATTAGGAAACTCATCCAGGATGTCCAGACATGCTGGAATTCTTCATACAATATGATGGTTTCGTTATATGAACAAAAACAAGTCTTGGGGGCTTACACTACTCTCTTATGACTTGCCTAGCCTAACAGCCCAACAGTGGGTCTTGATTAACAACATTGTGGACACGTTAGGCCCATTCACGGACATTACCAAGGAAGTAAGTGATATCCAAACATCAGTATCCGTCATTCTTCCGATGCTGAAAATGCTCCGAATGTTGCTGGCTCGAGAGCATGAAGCAAGTCAAGGTATTCAGACAATGCGCCCTGATATGTTGATGTCACTGAACACACGCTTTGCTGACGTTGCCAGCAACAAGAAGCTTGTCTTGGCCACCATCTTGGATCCACAATTCAAACATCGCCTATTCAGCGAAGAATTACTTGTGACCAGATCCAAAGAATGGCTTAGAGCAGAATGCATCACAGTTGCGTCAGCTGACAAGAAGGAGGAACCCCTGACCAAAAAAAGAAAACCTAAAATTGAAACAAATGCCACTGGACCATCAACGTCACATCTCTGGAATTTATTTTCTGTGGCCTGTAACGAACCTGTCTGTACCGTCAGCGAAACAACCCATGTGGATGATGCCGTTGACGTGATGCTTGAATTGTATCTGGCCAGCCCTCTGATGCCAGACATGATTTTTCTCCATTTTAAAGTGGAATTCTGCTTTTCTCCTGACTTGAATCAGATTTTTCTTGATATAGCCCATTTTCTATACCATCTCCGATCTGGTTTTTTAAAAACAGTCTGTCCTGTCCCATTCCGCAACGACCCTTGTAAAGTATTCGTTCCATATATTAGTTAGCACATGACTGTTGTAAAGAGTATTCTGATTGGTCAAAATTTACATTCATCCAATGAATCTTCGTGTAATGGAATCTGATGGCAGTGGAAAAAAGAAGCATGCTTGCAAAATATGGCATCCTGAGTTGTTGTGCGAGACCATGACATGAGAAGTTGAGATAAAGGTTTAAACAATGTATGGAAATGGGAATGGCTGGAGCGAAAAGTTGACGGAAATTTAGTTGGTCAGTTTGTAAGAAAACTGAATGCTAGAGGACTGGCATTTTGTGATCTCTGCAAGAAAGATTAGAATTACGGTAATCGAGGTTGGAAGAGTTTGGAACAGCACCTACAAAAGAAGCTGCATACAGAATAATTGAGGCTCAGAAGGCATCTGGAAAAAATGCAGTTAATTACTATAAGAAGAAAGATTTCTTGCATGAGAGAACAGATGTAGTCCTCTGTCAGAATATGCGTACTGCATGTCACCAATACAAGCACTAGCTTGAAAGGAAAAGGCTCTCATTGAGAAGGAAAAGAAATGATTGCACATTGAGCCAAAAAAGTCAGTGGTGACAAAAAGAAAGGCTAAAGAAATCTTTGCCAAAGCCGCAAAAAGATCTTGACTGGCATATCAACAGGTTCTGTCCAATGGAGAAAAAGGCAAGTGAATGTATGGGATTATATTTATATAGTTCATGTACTTGGTTTATTTTACAAATCTGTTATGAAAAGAGAGATGTATAATATGTTTGCTGCAAAAATTGACAAATTAATGTGACTTAATTATGATGTGAACACTGACATGCACATGAAATAACTTCAGCATCAATAGTATTGGAGAACAAATTCATGTGACAAAGATATTGTGAACTTATTCAAGTTGAACATTTTTGGTAAGTTTATTAGATTTTCAAATGATTAATTTGTTTCATATTATGATCATAAGTTGCACCAGGATCAGTTTTTTATGATCGTAAAATGCGTTTTTGGCCAGGGGCCTTTGGCCCATTGGATCCCCGGATCAGGGGCACTGCCCCTCAAGACCCCGTTGGGGGAGGACCCCCAAACCCCCCTTAAAATTTTTCCAGCTTTCTTTATGGAAGACCAAAATCATGTCTGTGTTGCCATGAGAAGATGACATATACGGCTGGTGGATCACTCAGAGGTTTCAGTTCCCCTACTTGGCCAAATTAGCTAGACGCTATTTGTCTGCACCAGCTTCAAGTGTTCCGAGTGAACAGCTGTTTAATGGCACAGGCCAGATTTTTGGGGATCGTTGTGGATCGTTACTTGGAAAGAAGGGAGAAATGTTACTGTTGCTTAAATACAACCTACCTCAACTAGGCTTTCAGTATTAGCTGCTGCCAGCGTACAGTGACATCTAACTTTAGTCTTAAAGCGTGCATATTATTAATTTTGATTATTATTGGGCTATCGTTATTAACATTTTTTAGTCATTTATTGAAATCTAGTAATGGCAGCCTGCATCATTGAATGTAAATTAAAAGGCTAGTGTAATACATTTTCATTTATTTATATCTTAAATTGGCAAACCATAAGTTTTGTCAGTGTAAGTTTTAAAGTTTTTCAAGTTTTATATTTGTGTGATCGTTGTTTTCTATAAATAGCAATGTACTTCTTATCCAGTTTCTGTTTGTTTTTGTATAGAAGTTCAAATTCACTTGCCACATAAACAACCTTGTTATAACTCACACGGCAAAATACCTGCCTGCATTACACTAATAGGTTTATGTTTCTGAACTGGTCATTGTTATAAAACAAATAATAATGAAATAATCGGTCTCATAATTGGTATCGTCAATTTTAATAATCGGCTATGCGCAATATCGGCATAATCGGCAAAAAGTGACATTGGTGCAGCTTTAATATCAGTAGGCAGTTTAATCAAGGCTGGAGTATGTAGGCTGTTTAATACAGATTGATATCTGTAGGCAGTTTAATCAAGGCTGGTGTATGTAGGCTGTTTAATACAGATTGATATCTGTAGGCAGTTTAATCAAGGCTGGTGTATGACTGCAGTTTAGTACAGGCTGTTATATGTACAGTAGACTGTTCAATACAGTTTGGTGTGTATAGGGAGTTTGATCAAGGCTGGTGTATGTACAGTAGGCAGTTTTCTACAGTTTGGTTTGTATGGGCAGTTTGATACAGTTTGGTGTGTGTAGGCAGTTTAATACAGTTTGGTGTGTATAGGCAGTTTAATACAGTTTGGTGTCTGCAGGCAGTTTAATGCAGAGTGGTGTCTGTAGGCAGTTTAATACAGTTTAGTGTGTGTAGGCAGTTTAATACAGTTTGGTTTGTATGGGCAGTTTGATACAGTTTGGTGTGTTTAGGCAGTTTAATACAGTTTGGTGTGTATAGGCAGTTTAATACAGTTTGGTTTGTATAGGCAGTTTAATACAGTTTGGAGTCTGCAGGCAGTTTAATGCAGAGTGGTGTCTGTAGGCAGTTTAATACAGTTTAGTGTGTGTAGGCAGTTTAATACAGTTTGGTTTGTATGGGCAGTTTAATACAGTTTGGTGTGTGTAGGCAGTTTAATAGTTTGGTGTTGATAGGCAGTTTGATACAGTTTGGTTTGTGTAGGCAGTTTAATACAGTTTGGTGTGTGTAGGCAGTTTGATACAGTTTGGTGTGTATAGGCAGTTTAATACAGTTTGGTGTCTGCAGGCAGTTTAATGCGGAGTGGTGTCTGTAGGCAGTTTAATACAGTTTAGTGTGTGTAGGCAGTTTAATACAGTTTGGTTTGTATGGGCAGTTTAATACAGTTTGGTGTGTGTAGGCAGTTTAATAGTTTGGTGTTGATAGGCAGTTTGATACAGTTTGGTTTGTGTAGGCAGTTTAATACAGTTTGGTGTGTGTAGGCAGTTTAATACAGTTTAGTGTGTGTAGGCAGTTTAATACAGTTTGGTGTGTGTATGCAGTTTGATACAGTTTGGTGTGTGTAGGAAGTTTAATAGTTTGGCGTTTGTGGGCAGTTTAATCCAGGCTGTATGTAGTATGGATACAATAGGTAGTTTAGTACAGGCTGTTATGTGTGGGCAGTTTAATACATAAAGGATATTTTCTTTCCTATGTCAACAGCAGCTATATTTTGTGTGGTACCAAAAACATGTTATTTTAACAAGTGGCAAAGTCATGAGTTAAAATATATAGCTCTTGGTACTACAAGCTGAAATATATCTGATATTAATGTTGGAAAAGAACATTTTCATTTTATTATATACCAAACTTGCTCCAGAATAGAAGTTTAGAAGATTAAACTCGCACCTCTCCCACCCCCATTTTGTAAATTCATTTCACTTCCATAGGCTGATCACATATATATATGTAACTTAAGACAGCAGAGGATTGGGTTGACCTAATCAGTCTCACTAAATTACATTTTTGTCATTTTGTAAACTATTTGACATTATCTGAAAACAATACAAGTCCAACTAAACAGTGCATCACAGTCTTTATTGTTGTCAAGGAAAGAAGAGGAAATAACTCAGAGATACACGAGAAGCATCTGGTCAGATTTCTTTATCTAAGATTAATTTCCATGTCTGGAATGTACAGCAGTTTCTATTTATTTGTTCTACTTCACAACATACTCATTTTTGTTGTTTTTGTTGCTGTAGATATTACTTCTGTGGGCACACAAAATAAAGCATCACATGGCACGATGGGATATCTTATATTTTCACATGTGAAAATATAAGGATATATTTTTCACATGAAAATATAGAAATGAAACAAATATGAAAATTATTTTGCCATTAAGTCTCTATATTTCACACTTATGTACCTGTATATAGATTGATGTATGTAGGCAGTTTAATACAGGATGATGTAGGTAGAAAGTTTAATCCAGGATGTTGTTTGTGGGCAGTTTGTTACAGACTGGTGTATGTAGGCATTTTATTACAGACTGGTGTATGTAGGCAGTTTATTACAGACTGGTGTATGTAGGCATTTTATTACAGACTGATGTATGTAGGCTATTTGTTACAGACTGGTGTATGTAGGCAGTTTATTACAGACTGGTGTATGTAGGCAGTTTATTACAGACTGGTGTATGTGGGCAGTTTATTACAGACTGGTGTATGTAGGCAGTTTATTACAGACTGGTGTATGTAGGCATTTTATTACAGGCTGGTGTATGTAGGCAGTTTATTACAGACTGGTGTATGTAGGCAGTTTGTTACAGACTGGTGTATGTGGGCATTTTATTACAGACCGGTGTATGTAGGCAGTTTATTACAGACTGGTGTATGTAGGCAGTTTATCACAGACTGGTGAATGTGGGCAGTTTATTACAGACTGGTGTATGTGGGCAGTTTATTACAGACTGGTGTATGTGGGCAGTTTATTACAGACTGGTGTATGTAGGCAGTTTATTACAGACTGGTGTATGTAGGCAGTTTATTACAGACTGGTGTATGTCGGCAGTTTATTACAGACTGGTGTATGTAGGCAGTTTATTACAGACTGGTGTATGTGGGTATTTTATTACAGACTGGTGTATGTAGGCAGTTTGTTACAGACTGGTGTATGTAGGCAGTTTATTACAGACTGGTGTATGTAGGCAGTTTGTTACAGACTGGTGTATGTAGGCAGTTTGTTACAGACTGGTGTATGTAGGCAGTTTATTACAGACTGGTGTATGCAGGCAGTTTTATACAGACTGGTGTATGCAGGCAGTTTATTACAGACTGGTGTATGTAGGCAGTTTGTTAACAGACTGGTGTATGTAGGCAGTTTATTACAGACTGGTGTATGTTGACAGTTTATTACAGACTGGTGTATGTAGGCAGTTTGTTACAGACTGGTGTATGTAGGCAGTTTGTTAAAGACTGGTGTATGTAGGCAGTTTATTACAGACTGGTGTATGTAGGCAGTTTGGTACAGACTGGTGTATGTAAGCAATTTAATCCAAAATATTGCAAAGTAATCGCTGTATTAAAACATGTGCAAAGACTGGCTTAAATATATTGCAAAGTGTTCCTTGTGTTAAAACATGTAAAAGTGGGCAAAAATATATTGCAGAGTGTTCATTCTTTTTATACATGTCAAGGATTGGCTTAAATATATTGAAAAGTGTTCATTGTAATTAAACACATAAAGGATTGGCTAAAATATGCTGTGTTCATTGTATTTCAGCATGTGAAGGATTAGCTAAAATGTATTGCAGTGGAATTATATATTAAGTCTGTAAATGGTAGACACTTTTGTTCATTTGATAAATTTGCAGTTCATATGGCATATGCATGTAAAGTATTGAAAGTGCTGACACATGTACTCTTATAAATCAAGTTTTGAAGGCTGTTTTTTTAAAGGAAAATAAATGAAATATATGCATTTATAATTATGTTTTTAAATTTGGCCTAATCAGTCCTTAACATACTAGAATGCATTGGTTTGTCAGTATTAGGCAGCTGCTATTATTGGAATAAGTAAACAAAAGATATCTTAATGTGGCTGGCAGCTTGGGATCCATAATCAAACCCCGTCATGAAAGTCAAGTAGCAATCACTGTATTCAATAAACACTTTCTTGCGTCTTTTACCTGAAATTATTGTGGAAAAACCTCCATTATGGAGCCCCTTTTCTTCAGAGACCATATTTCTTACTCTCCTGTGCTTATAAGACAAGTCCAACTGCAAATTGCACAGACGCAGATCTTCCATCCCATAATGCACCAGCATATCTGCGACTGTGCAATTAGTCAGGATAATCAGTTGAACAAACAACATAGACCCTGATCTGTCGGTGCATTATGCTATGGCAAATCAAGATCTTTGTTGTTTGCATTTTGACTTATAAGTGAGTACAGATGGGAATTTGACAAAATGTCTACAGTGATGATGTGGTGTATTTAATGACATGTTTCAGAGACATTTCACATACAACCATGTGATACATCTTAGCATTGTTTGCAGGTAATGTGTATGTTTTGGTAAATTGTCTTTAGATTGACTTTGTCGATTCTCTGGCATAATATCCCTGCAGTCTGAGCAATGCTTAAAGCATAGAATTTCCCCTGGATCTTTCAAATGGCGTCAAATTGGCTTAATGCTTCCTTGAATGTGATCTATCTAATCTAAGCTGAACTCAGTTACTGCAGAGGGCACTTAGGAATTCAGGAATTCTTTAGACCAGTTGGAAACTACCTGTAAATGGCTCAATTAGGAGGCATGTGCCTTGTTCACCTCAGCTGTTGGGTGTTTATTTTAGTCGAATGTTTATGCTGTCATGGTGGAGCATCTTGAATTGTGTGTATTTGTTACAGATGTACTTCAGATCATGTGGAAGGTTAATATTATATTTCTGGGTGTGTTTGTGTATGTCATGAGTTAGAGCACAACATGTATTTCTGGGTTTTTTTGTGGTCATAAATGAGTTAATGCACAGTATGAAGGACTTGACAGATTTTCAGTGGTAATTTTCATTTGTTGTTGTTGTTATAGGGTTTAACGCCATTTTTCAGCACAAGATAGGCTATACATGGCGGCCAGTATTAATGGTGGAGGAAGAACCCTGGAAAATCCCGGGAAGAACCACCGACCCACGAGAAGCTACTGGCAGGCTTTCTCACGTACCCACGTTAGCCGAGCCTGGACTCGAACTCACGCAGACAGAGGTGAGATGGCAGTGATCCGTAACGGTCAGCGCTTTAGACCACTCGGCCACTCGGGGCCCCAATTTTCATTTGTAAGGAATTTTTGCACAGAAATGTTGAAATAGCTGTGTGTCATAGTTACAGTGCTACCTCATTATAATGCTATCCATGTTAAGTCATACTCAAGTGTACTGCACTGCCCTTTTTAGTGTGACTGCTTTATGTTGAAATACACGATACATGTATGACTACTACCTCATAATGAAAATTGAGATCCATGACCATCCTCACCTTACAGCAGGAACCATCTTGTAATGAAGGGCTTTATTCTGTGGGTGTGCTGGATGACATTGATGTAGTTAGTACATTTATAGCAAAACCTGTCTATACAGGACACTCAAAGATACCATAGAATTGGTTGTCCTGATTGGTCAGATATTGTTTAATGGGTATTTAGTAGAAGAAAGCATAGCCTTTCAAGGATTACAACATCAAAATTTGAAAGAGATTTACATGCACAGGGGGATGCAACTTTGACTAAAATGTATTTCATTCAAGGAGAGCATCCTAGAAGTGGATTCTATTTAATGTTTGAGCATTGATTGCATAGTTGTTAGAATGCCAGACTCAAAATCAAAAGAGTGGGGGTTCAAATCCTATCATCGGATTAGCCCAGGTTGGCAACAATAGCGTTTTCTTGTGCAAGGCTCTTTTCTCAGTTTACGTCTTTGTTGTGCTGTGCTGTAAAGCACCAAAACCAAACCAATCATTTTTGGACAAACAAATCATCTAATGAATATTTGAGCTGCCAATTTTATAAAATGAATCTCCAGAATTGTGGTACATGATAGGCTGATAACCTCACTTGGAGATCACCTCACTTAAGAGATCTTGGAATCAGAATTACAAGCTAATGAGAAGATGTATGTGTGTCTGTGTGTGATTTGGATTTTTAATGTGATGTCTAGCACCAGGACATCATGCCGCAGACATGTAGCATAATGTCCCACCAGTCACATTATCCTGACACCAGGCCAACCAGTCCTAATACTAGCCTCTCAATGCTGAATGCCTATCAAGGCAACTGTTAGTACCATCTTTATAAGTCTTTGGTATGACTTGTCCAGGTTCGAACCTGTGACCTCTCACATCTGAGGCGGACGCTCTAACCACTAGACAAGTGGACAATAGAAGATTGTAATTAATGTATAGGAGCTGTGAATGTCTTGGAATTTTGATGTGCAGTTCTTATTCCCTGAGTGTCATATATTGAAAAGCTGTGCTTGAGTTAGTTCAATAAATTTCTTAAATTTGCATTTTCATTCTTCCATCATGTCTATGGAGGGGACATTATAGTGTTTCCCATATGCTGTTAAGTCACATCCGTCAAAAATTTCGTTTCTGCCAAATAACTTTTGAAGAACTTCATGGATTGAATGCAAATTTGGTACAAGGTTTCACATTTAGAGATATAGGAAAACTTTAGTTTTCACCATTTTCTTACAAAATTTTACCGAGATATGGCTCCTGTTTGACTTGGAAGTTTGAACTTCAGTTACATCATATTGGTGTGAACATGTTTTCATCTTAAGTCTTAGTTGTAGATCTGAAATACAAGTACACAGGTGTTAAACACTGGAAGAATTTCTGTGTTTTCATTGTAAATACTTGGTTCCTGTCCTAAATAACTACTGTATACTGATTATCTATCTACAGATGTCTCATGTTTGTGCGGTATGGAAAAAGGCCAATTTCTATATCGTGTTGAAACTCCCATGTTGTTAAGGTATCTTGCAGTTTCAGAAAAATAGTTTTTTTTTCTTTTTGTATGAAGGTTATATATGATTAGCAGTGTTCATTGATTAAATGGAGCAGATTTTTTGTAGGGTTTATATTGTTTATGAGTTTGTTCATGTTTGTGTGTGTGTGTGTGTGTGTGAGAGAGAGAGAGAAAGAGAGAGAGGCAAGTGTATATACTTGCTTATAAATTGAGTCTTAAAAAAACAAAATGCGAAGAACCAGGTCATCCATAAAACATTAAAATAAACAAAATAGATCTGATCTACCATTGCATTATATGATGGTAGAGCAGGGTCTCTGTTGTCTGCAGTTGGACTTGTCCACAAGTATATATGGTACCTTGTTTCTTCATGAATGGAATACTTTTATTTGAAAGTGAAAAGGCAGGTACATGCTGGCATTAAGCTCTGTGGAGACAACTCTCGTTATGGAGTGTAATTAGGGAAGCATCTGTGGCTGCCACTCTGTACCACTCCCATGCATCACCTCAGTGAAGGTTTATACTTTCCAATGCTTGATTCAACTTAATGAAGAAACTAACAAAAATAAATTATTTGTTCTGGTAGCATTTATTAAATATTTTATCCCACTGGCAATTACCATAATGTAATTAATTGCTACTAGCACTTAAGATTAATTACAATGGATTGTTTCAGCAGAGCTCATCTGAAGTCACATGGACAAAAGACATGGTATAATGACCAAAGTGTGAACATAAACCATATGCTTCACAATAAATGTAGTCATACTCATTTGGTGGATACTCATTTGGTGGGGCAATACTTTAAGCTGTTGATGATAAAACCACCATGCTTTAATCATTTTTAATTTATCTTGCTCTCAGAAAAATACTAGCTTTCATTTAATTCCATCCAGCAGGTTTAAGATGAGTGTATTGTTCTGTTATGGCATTATAATTTTGTCTGTCTTTCCACACTGACTTGTCCAGTCCATAGCTTTGTAATGGTTAGAGAGATTCTCATGAAACTTTGTCCAAATGTATATAATGACTTGACGGTGTGTCCTGCATCATACCCACCCCCCTTTTCTCACGGTCATGGTCAGAGAAAGGCAAAATTTAATTCTGTAACTTGTATTCTTTCTTAGAGTATAACCTTTGAACCGCTGATGCCATTTTGATGAAAACTTGACCAACGTTAAAGGTCACCGGTCATACTCCAACATTTTTCTGTTTACATCAAATTTGCATTACATGATTAAAAGTAGTTATACTCGCGCAAAAAGAATAAAAAAATTATCAAGTGTAAAGAAGAAATAATTTAATTACTCAAAATAGACATATACAACGCTGTTACTTCCCCTTAGCCATGATTTCCCACCTCTAGAGGATGCCAACCGGAAATGACGTCCATTTATCCCAACAAGACCAGGTACATGCTTCTTGTTATCGAAAAATAAAACACTAAAAAGAATCCAAAGGAACCAAACTTGGCTTCCTTATGTCGGCTGACTTCATAAGAAGGAATCGGTATGCTTAAAAGATTCCAAAGTCAGTTTCCAGGGCTGGTTTGCTTTGTAATAAAATAACCTTTGTATTTGATATCCTGTCAGTAAGTTTAAGCAAGGAGTTTATTGCTTGCTGCCAGTTGTGTTTATCCATCACCCGGGCCTCAATTTGTTTGCCTGATGTAATCATAATTGATGTTTGCAGGGCAAATAGTATACACAGCAATAACTTGCTTTAATAACACTTTTGTAACCCTTGCTAGTGAAAAGATTATCATTTGCACTCACAGTGGATATATTTTTAAAAAATGATTTTTATTTGCGAGATACCGTCGTATTGTTAACCTGGATACAAAATACAATCTTGGTCAGTTTGCATCTTGCAACTGATCATGCATGAATGGCAGGTGCCTTCAAGCAATTGGGAGATATTTTTGTCTTTTTTGTGATTTTGTTATATGACATAAGCGATACACACTACAGTAAGGATGCATATGAAAGCTGGCATCCACTACATATACGGAGTTCATGGATATATTTTTTTTCTTCACTAAATTTTGCATGATGAAAAAAAAAGGAATAAATGATAACAATGCATGGTTAGTTTCTTTCATTTTATTTTCAAATAAGTGTATGTTTATAAATTATTTTGTACTGTGGGGGGGGGCATAAATTCAACACAAAATTATTTCCTTTCTTATTTGTATGGAATAATGGAGCAAATATGATTGACGATATTGACTAGTAATGACAAGCTTTTAATTTAAGCGTGCACACACTAAGACAATTTGAAAAATAAAAACAATCAATAAAATTAACTGGTAAGAGCTTCATATTGCAGCAACACTGACAAAATACTCAACATTATTCTCTCTCTCTTTCATGTATAATCGAGTGTGTATTATATGCAGCAGTGTTACAACATGAAGTCTAAAATTAAATATATTTGTTATAATATCTCGTGTACACTCCCCTTACAAAAATGTATACGTATTCTGTAGAATATTATCTATTAAGTATTATTGTTTAATAAATCAATATTGATAATTTGACCGGAAGACTTAAATTGAGAATGTCATTGTGCAGATGCATATATTTTTTTTATCATAAAAAAATGTATTTAATATTTTAATTAGAACTAGCAAGATATGTCAGTTTGTGTTTTCTCTCATATATATGTACGTTACGAAGTATGATTATTTTCTTTGAAAGAATATCAAGATAGTTCGTTTAAATTTAGTTTTTTTTCCTAAAACCTATTCCTAAAACATATATCTTACATAGTACCGTATTTTATATAATTTTTCATACACGAAAAAATAATTATTAATTTCAGTGTACGAAAAATTATATGTAAAATAAATAATTATCATTTGGTGGTGCTGACTGTGTACGAAAAATAAAGGGATCGTACCAACACAAGTTCTACGGTACACATGCTACTCGACAACCTAACAGCACAAACGTACAAAGGAAACGTATATTTTCTGTCTCATAAATCAAAAGTACTTTTGTTATTAGTGAACGAGAGAGAGAGAGAGAGAGAGAGAGAGAGAATTATTATGCTTCAGTGTGCAAGCTCGTCTGCATTTAGAACATGTGTAGCTTTTATGTTGTGTAATATTGGCAAAATGATCAAGATGGTTTGAACATGTACAAGTTATGGGTATTATTTATTGGTAAATTGTATGCAACGATACGACCCCACATCGTTAAGAAATTAAGTGCAAGTTGTATTTTTACCGCAACAGTAATCTCATTATCAAATTGCAATAAAAAATAAAGAACTTGAAATCAACGTTTAAGTTAATGCGCGTGAGTGCGCATGTGTGTGTGCACGCGCCAGAGAGATCAATCAAACAAAATTTTTTCAGTGTACAAGACCGTATTTATTCAGTGTAGTTTTTATTTGTAGCTTTTGCAAAGAGAAAAAAAAAAAGACTATTTTCAGTTACCTGACGAGTGGAATAATCCTCATGTATTACAACCCTACTGTATTCCATTAGGAATAAACACCGCTAAATCAACAGTTCATTCTTTGTTTTAATTACCATGTACATTGTCACAACATCCACATGGCTATATAGTGTTATTTACACGGTAATTAAACATGCTTAGCGCTTTGGTTATTCCAGGTGAAACCAGAATGAGGGCAAGAATCAACTGAAGAGGTCAAATCAGTGAGGCTGCCAGTAGGGAAATGAGGCTCGCTTTAGGGAAATGAAAGTCTGTCAATGTGCTATTGAAGCCGTTGTCCATATAGCAGATGTTATCAGGACAAGCGATCATATGCATTACTTGTTATTCAAACTCGCCAATAAAGATAATAGTGGGGTATATCATAGAATAGATTTGCAATAAAATGTTAATTATATCCAAGTCAAAACAGAACAAGCACTTAAAAGATAGTATATGTATATATACGAATCGATTTAACGGAGTCCGTGACTTTCAAATTTATGATGGAAAATGACAAGGTTTTTATATTTTATGATTGTATGACTAATGAAACAATAAGACTAGTTGACCAGTGGTCTGTGGTCTTCACTTTAACATGTACTGAGATGTAATTCTTGTTGGATAAGACAACATCAAAGGGCTTCCGAACTCGTTTTAAAATGCACGTGGTGTTTTGTTACAGTGACGGACTTAATAAGGAGAACTAATTAACGATAATATTCAAAGGTATGGTCTGTAAAGTCCTTTGTTCATTTGTTAATAAACACCAGTAGATATTGTAATGACAGTAAGAGTTTATGCACATGGGCGCCCACAGGATCTTTTGCAGAAAGGGGGTGGGGGTCAGTCAGTCACGGCCAGGAGAGTTAGTATAGTAAGCAGTCTGAAACTAAAGCTAATATTTACTAAGCGTTTTGAACAGAAGCTTGTGACATATTTTCAGCTTCATTTGCATTATTAAACTTGTTGGAATATATATTGCAGTATGATTTCCAGGGGGGTCACGTGACCCCCCTTGACCTATGCTGCGGGCACCCATGCTTATGCATCAATCATTATATTTTCTCACCAACAATTAATCATTAATTTTTGTAAAAACAAAATGGGAATACGGTATTTTCAATCTTTTTTTGCAAACGTAAATCTTCTTAGTGGAAATGTTATGTCCGATAATTTAATGAATTTTTCAAATAATACAAAGTGATATGTACGAAAAATTATGATACATTTAAATAATTATTATTTTGATAACCGAATTGTGTACGAAAAATTAAAGGGTACGAAAAAATACATGAAATACGGTATCTACTTGTTGTTTGAAGAAAAAGAACTTGTTCAAACTATTGTTAAGTTGAGCTGAATTGTCTTTCGAGTTGGGCCGAATTGTCTTTGGACCAAATTGACTATAATCCGGCATAAATGATACAACTTTCCCATCCCCTCACCGTTTTCGATCCCACAGCTTGAATCCACTTTTTTTCTGGTAAACAGGGTCTTTCAGAAAAAGAAAGAACCCTTTTTCCCATCATCACTCGTTTGGTTACATCCATATGCAACACAGTGCACCATATTTGATGTACAAAAGCAGGATCGTAAGATATATCACATAGACATTTACGTGGGGAAATTAAACACTTGAATGGCTAGGTTGAATAGAAGGAATAAATGTATGTCATATCCGTTTTTGGCACGTGAAACTACAGATTGTTTACAGAGATTGCCGAATAATTTTTTCCTTTAAAAAAGCAGATTTTTAAGTCTAATTAAACATTTTTGTGGTGTGCATACATAACAAATGCATTTTGTTTATGACTATAATAATATCACACATCTGTACAATATAGGTGGCCAGTGCCCTTTAAATAAAGACTAGACAATGAGTTGCATACCACAGCCAGACCCTCTACTTCAGGGTTAAGTTCACAACAAGGGAAAATGTCATTCTGCGAATTTTATCTCTGAATGGAGGATAACATTTTAAACACTGTAGGTATTCTTGAGGCAGGACGTTTTGGCGCCGCCATTTTGGCACAGGGCCGTTTTGGTGCTGGCCGTTTTGGCGCTTATTAACATGAACGTATTTCTCAATAAAAATAGTACATTGTTTGCATGATAAACATTTATTTTTACAGCATTCATAAAAAAATGTAGTACATAAAGTTGGCAAGAAAAACTTTGTTATTTTAATGCATTTAAGCCTATAAATAAACTTAGTTTATCAAGGTTAGTGTGATGTTGTTGTATGTTGGAGTTATAATTGTCGTGATAACATACCCTATCGGTTTCAATACGGTAGGTTAATGCGATGTTGTTATATGTTGGCACAATGTGACAAGTAATTAGTCCCACTTACCCAGTATTTAAACCATGTAGGTAATTGGCACGCCAAAATGGTTGGCGCCAAAACAGCTGTGTGCCAAAACGGTCGCGCCAAAACTGCAGCACCAAAAATTCACGTACCGAGATATTCTAATGAAATTTTAGCCAGTTATTTATCAGATACTGATGGTGTGGTTACCATAGTTTTGCCTGCTACCTCATGGTCAAGGTTACAGCAAGGGAAAATGTAACTCTGGTTTGTATTATGTATATTGGTCGTATGCATATATTTGAACCATTGAAAATATTTAAATAAAACTTCAGGCAGTTATATACAGTATTGTGTCTAGACTGTCTTACATACCAAAACATGCCCCCAGCTTGAAAGTCAAATGTTCCCAGCAAAGGAGAATATAAATCAATGACTTCAGTGTACAAGTATAATTTGTGAACCATTGTATCTTGCATATTCAGTTATACCCTCTGCCCTCAAGGACAAGGTCACAGCAAGTGAGAATGTTAAGTCAGGGGCCGCTTTCCTTATTATTCAAGTTGTCATTTTCTCACCCCAGCATATATTTTAATGAAACCTTACCGATTTCCACACTTCATTAATCAGTAGTTGGGGCAAAAAAGCATGTTTCCATTTGGCCGACTGTCGATGTTTTTGTTGCCAACCCTAACACTTTTTTCCCCCGGAGTAAATTTTTTTAAAAAAATTCCCAAAATTCATTTGTGTATCTAATTCAGCTTGTTTAGCCCAGTACTTGAAGTGCTTAGTACATTATGTTTACTAATCATTATAATATATATATTGTTTATAAAAAAAAACTACCATTCTATTCTAATTTAAAACCAGTGCAATAGGAAACTGGGGTCTCAAGTCCCTATATCAAAGAATAAGGTCATTTGCAGAGATAAGGTTGCAAGATGGGCCTATTGTGAGCCATTTGCTTGCAGAACTCATGTTGAGTAATTTGATCATACTGTACACACATGTAAACAGAGTCCTGAATGACTCCATGAACCATTCCCTATTGATTAGTATAATTTACTAAGTTCTCATTCTCATGTATTTTTCATGTCATTGTTCCCAATTGACTGCTTCACTATTTCCTTTGAGCTGGTGACCATTTCACATTTACACAGTGGTGACTTATTAATTGATATTGATATTGTGTTATATACGGTAAAGCTACTGCTTAGATCAATTGAAACTAAGACTGAACTTGGGCAACATAGATATTGGTATGTGTGGTTTAGTTCCTGCTGCTGAAAGGTTTTCAGGCATTGAGTTCAAAGAAATTAAAATTGTCTGTTCTTTATCAGTTTACAAGGAAGGAACAGGTACACAGGAGCCCAATGAGACTAATTTAGTAATAAATTCATTAAACTTCTTGTGGCTTGGCTTTAATTTCTTGCTTTTAACACACTGCATATAAATTTAATGTCTGTAACATTTCAAACATTTTTTTTTTTTAAATACAGTAAAACCTGATTAGAAAGACCACTTTAATGAGAGACCATTAGAGACCAAGTTCTTTATGTGCTTATGAAATAATTATATAGTATGATGATCTGTTTTAGAAGACCACTTGTTTTCATAGGGCATATCTTTTAGGATACAGGTGGTCTCTTAAAACAGTTATAGTCTGTTTATGTTTGGGAGCACATAAAAGATTAAGTTTTCATTCTTTTAGCAAGAACATAGTGTTTACTTACAGACATGAATCCCTTGCCAATATGAGCACATTTGCAGTAGTCGATAATGTACAGTCTGGTATATAATGAAATACCTGATTAACTCAAGACTGATAACTATGTCACAGTGACCTGTTTTTGGTATGGTTCCACAATTCATTTTGCTTGAGTGGGGGTGCAATAGATCCTGAAAAATTAAGGGTATAATGAACAGATAGCTTGAAAATTTGAGCATGAAAATTAGGTTACAGTGACATAGTTTCATTGTGGTTGTGACGTCTCCATTGGCCAAGTTTTATAACTGTAGGTGAAATAGGGTACAAGAGATTGAAGGTGTAACAAATTTATAACTTATTGGTCATACATGCATGAAAATTAGGGCACATTGACAGATTTTGATTTGGTAGAATTATTCACCTTGATATTGCAGTTCTTATAAGTGGTAGTAAAATCAGATGTAATGAACATATAGCTGTAAAGAAAAAGGTTACACAAGCATGAATATAGTGGCTGCATTGATCTTGTATTATTTTTGAGTTACATATTAGGATGCATCCACGAGCCAGTTTTCTTGAATATGGGTGAAATAGGTCCAAGACATTGAGGGTGTAATGAAAAATTCCTGAAAATTCTAAGGTCATTCAGGTGTAGAAATTTGGTCACACTGATCTAGTTTTGGTGTGGCTAAGTTGCTTTCTTTGAGATGCAAACCCATACCAAGCTTCTTCAGTCTTGGCAAAATACATATATGGTTCATGCTAGTGAGTGTGTAACAAACAGAAGACAGAAAATTCAGAAGTCAGTCAGGTGTGAAAATTGAGCATGTTTTTGTATGGTTGAGTTACTTTTATCACGATGTATCCACATGATAATTTTCGTGAGTGCAGGTGAAATAGGGTTCAAAATATTGAGTGTGTAGTGAACGAATAGTGAAAATACGAAAGTTATTACTCCTGCTGTAGTAGCGCCTAATCTGATGTAACTGCAGTTGGAGGAAATTAGTTACAAGAGAGGATTTATCTTCTCGACATCTAAATGAACCATATTGCTTCCAGTTCTACATGCAGGCTCAATGCACTATGTTTGACTCTAGCTTATAAGGGATTTTAGCGGACATCATAGAAAGTGTTCTCTGAAGACTATTTCTCGAATTAAACTTAAGTCCGATTGTGTTAACTGCAGACCTTTATCTAACCATAGTCTACATACCAAAATAAACAAAACCTAATTTTTACAACCAAATTATAGCCACATATCCACTCTGCACACACACACCTTTGCAACATATAATGTATATTAGAAATTCCACAAATGTTATACTAAGTGATACAAATGTAAAATATATCCTTATGGTCTAATTAATTCCAAATTGAAGTTAAACTACCAAACTCTGTTTTAAGCACTTTACTGAGAGAAGTACTAATTTCACAGCAAATGGTCACAAATTTAAATGTTTGATTATTAAGGAAAACTTGCTATCATTAATTTATTTTAAGTCCACAAACACAATCCCACCACTATAATGGCTTCTTTGTTTCAATTGCCTCAGCCAGCACTGTAATGTAAAGCCATTGCCCCTGAGCAGCTGCAGATAATACTGTATTTAACAGGAATCAACAGTCCCTGAATTTAACAGAAGATTAAGATGTACTCCTCTGTCATAGACATACAATTATTAAATTTATAAGGAGAATTTAGAAAATATATATGCAAATGTATCTCCTCTTCTAAAACTTATATAAATACAGTAGCACCTGAAATGACTATATTTAGCCTTATAATATGTCCCTCCAGCCTTGCAAAATTTGGTCCCCAAAATTTTATAACTATATACCGGTACTACTGCATTGGCTGAATTATTGAATAGCCTGGATTAAACATGTATTTAATAGTGTTCTACCAGGTATCAGGTCCATGTCCACATCCTTGCATGCTACAAACCTACAAAATCTACTAAATTAATACAACTTATATTCCATATAATAATATTGAGATTTATTACAGCCTTTTTAGTTGAACACAGAAATAACTTAATAGTCCCAATATTTCTTATGGGTGGATGCTTATTTTAGGTAAATATCTTGATCATGTACATACTAAAACTAAATAGTTTTAAGCACTGAAATATTAATCACACTAATAGTTTCTTTGTCTATCCAGAGTCATATGAACGACAGTTCTCTATGTGTCTGAATTCTCACAAATATACATGTTATATTATTCCATGAACATCACATCACTCGGAAGGTAATATGCAGAGATCACAAGGACTTAAACTTTCTTAAAGACTTTCATGACCCTAATAAGAGCTGGCACCAACATTGTGCCATTCACTGCTTTAACATTACAAGAAGTTATTTGTTTGCAAAGAATAATCCATTTGGAATGTGTCATACTGCTGTCAATAGTCCAAGTTTGGGATTAATACACTGCCATGCAATTGGAAGGAAGAAGCATAGGAAAGATATGGAAAATAAGGATGATAGGAAAGTATAGCACAGCAAAACAAATACAATGAGTCCAATTTTAATAACTAGCTGATCAAGTTCATTTGGAATCTTCACTTTGTAAACCTTTTCCCTTTTCCTTTTGCATTTTGGTTATTGAAATTCATGGAGTAAAAACTGCAGTAAGGTTTGATCTGGTTCCCATGTTATCTTGGGGAAATCTTGCCATTTAAATCTGTAAACTTGTTTGCCACAATGCCAGCTGCAGGCTAGAATTGCATCAACAATAAATGCTCCATTCTTTTGGCTTTGATGTTGCAGGTTCCTCTGATGTCAAGCAATCTGTTGCAAGTATTGGAGTGTCATTGGTCTTCCTGGGGGCTGGTTTAATTGGGGTTTTTGCTACCATATATTGGGGTCTGTAAAGATGTTTGTGTCTCCTTTGCAGAAAAAGAAAAATGCAGTAGTGTGCAGATCAGCCCCATCAACTAAGTCAACAGTAGGACTAGAGAAACTTAAAAAGGCCATCACAGCAAGAAAATGCCACAATGAAATCTCAGTAGCATACATGATACAATCACATCTGACATTAACAGAAATTGCTTAACACTGATTATCAATAGCACATAAACAACAGCACTAATTGATACAGGAGCAGTAATTTCATGCATTTAATGTAGTATATTGCAGTGTTTGGAAAGCAGTGTTGAATTGGAACCACCCAAACTTTCCTTCATTCATCATCATCATCATCATCATCAGTCCCTTAACCCCAGAGGTCATTGGGGCACCACAGTTGACTTTGCAACCAATTCTCTCCATCGTTCCCTGTTCTCTACTACCCTTTGGGAATCTCCAGATCCCATGCCTGTCCACTCCTTGATGTTGTCTTCCCACCTCTTTTTCTCTCTGCCTCTTCTTCTGCACCCTCGCTCTGTGCCTTGCAAGATTGTTTTTGCCAGTCCAGATGATCTTGAGACATGACTGTACCACTTCAGTTTGTGCATTTTTACAGTGGTCAAGAGGTCTTCATAGGACCTGATGGCTAATTGGATCCTGTTATGGACTTCTTCGTTGGTTACATGGTCAATGTATGAGATGCCCAAGATCTCGTGGTAGAATCTCATTTCGAAGGTTTGAATCCTTCTTTGTAGATCTGATGTGAGTGTCCATGTTTCACAAGCATATAGAAAGATGGATATGACAAATGAGTGCATCAGCCTTATTTTGGAACCAAAAGCAATGTTGGTATCTTTCCATATTGGTCTCAACCTTGTTATTGCTGCTGTTATCTGGGCAATCCTGCAAAGTAGTTCTGGTTTGGAGCCCTGATCTGTGATAATTGATCCCAAGTACTTGAAGCTTGTGACTCTTTCCAGCTCTGTCCACTGACCTTTATTTCTGCACTGATGCCATTGGTGTTGTTTGTCATCAGTTTGTTTTTTTAGCGCTAATCTCCATATCGTATGCTGTGGAGGTTGTGTTGAGGCACTCAACATGGTCAGCCAGTTCTCTTTCATCTCCTGCTAAACCATCAACATCATCTGCAAAGCAAAGGTTGGTGATTTTTCTTCCTCCAATGCTGACAGTGCCCCTGTGGTCATACAGGCATCCTCCATGATCCTTTCCAGAAAAATGTTGAAGAGTGTAGATGGTAGTATAATCCTGTCTGACTCCAACTGTTGTTCAAAACCAATCGCCTCAGCTGCCATTGATGAGGACAGCACTGGGGACTTTGTCATAGAGGTGCTCAACAACCTGCACCAGGTTTAAGCTGTGTTGCACTTCCTCATAGTTGCCTATAAGGCCACATGCCATACCTTATCAAAGGCCTTTTTGAAATCTATAAAGACGTGGTATAGGTTCTGCTGGTGCTGAAGGTATTTCTCGCAAAGGAGTCTGAGATTGAAGATCTGTTCTGTGATGCTCCTTCCTGCTTGGAAGCCTGCCTGCTCTTCAGCAATAATTTTTTCTGCTTGAGGCTTTAGTCTGTTGAGAATTATCTTCAGCATGACTTTGCTTGGGTGACTGATCAAACTGATGGTTCTGTAGTTTTGGCATAGCTGTAGGTTTCCTTTCTTGGGGAGCATGATGACCAAGGATTGAGTCCATGTGGTGGGTCATTCTCCTGTCTGCCATATCTTGTTGCAGATTGTTGTTAGGACTGTGACTATCTCTTCTCCTCCTGCTTGGATGGACTTTGCTGGTATGTTGTCAATGCCAGCTGACTTTCCTTTCTTTAGTGACCTAACTGCAATTTCTACTTCTTCACGAATGGGGTTGTCATCAATTTCTTCTGCCAGAGGGAAATTTAGTACTGCTGGATCTCCTTGGGTCTTATGACTATAATTCTGAGCAGAATTTTGTCCATCGCTTGAGGATCTCTTGATCTTCTGTGAGGCATTTTCCTGATTCGTCTTGGATGGTGGTAGTTTTCCCTTGTTTATGGGTTGTGAGATCTTTCACGAGTTGATATGCTGTTTTGCTGTCATTTCTACTCAGACTGCCTTCGATTTTGCAGCATTGTCTTTCTGTCCAGGATTCCTTTGCCGTTTTCATGCTTTTCCTGATCATGTTGTTTATCTCTCTGTATTTTCTAGCTCCTTCATTATCCCTTTTTCAGTTCTCTTCTTTTGTCGCATAGTTCAAGGACATCTGTTGTGACCCAAGGTTTCATTGTTCGACAATATTTGCCAATGATCTCGCTAGCTGTGCTAGTCACAGCTGTGTTGAATGTGGTTGCTAAGGACACTAGGTCAGAGTCTTGGCTGTCCAGGGTTATCAAAGGTGCAAATATACCACCTTTCATTGCTTGGAAGGCTTCAGTGACTTTTGGATCTTTCAATTTTTCAAGGCATTTTGATGATTTTCAGGTGGAGGCAAAATGTTGTTATTAATAAATCATGGTCACTTCCAATATCTGCTCCAGGAAAACATCGTGTTCTGGCGATATTCAGTCCTGTGCAGAATAGATTTTTCACCATGATGTAGTCAATCTGGTTGTGATGTTGTCCATCTGGACTGTACCAGGTCCATCTTCTAGATGCTTTGTGAGGACCAAATGTGTTGGCAAGCACAAGATTGTTGTAGGCAGCCTGAGTCCTCTTTCATTTGTTTCTGCATTGCAGAAGGGTCCACAGGTGCTTTGCCAGTTTTGTCTGTGAATCTTACCACCTTTGGATTCCAGTCTCCTTGTACAAACAGAATGTCCTTCATGGGTGAGTTACCAATGACATCTTGCAGTTGGTCATAAAAATTCTCCAGTTTGTTGTCATCATAGTCAGATGTGGGTGCATAGGCCTGCTTGAGACTGGGCAGCAACCCATAATGCTGTTCACAATGCCCTTGTGGACAAGAAATCCAACGCCATGACTGTGTTTGTCCCCTCTTCCGCTGAAGTAGAGCTTATGCCCATCATCTGTTGTTATTTCACCAAAGTTTTTCCAGCACACTTCACAGAAACCAGTAATGTTCCAGTTGTTCCTCTTCAACTCGTGTAAGTTCTTTCAACTTTCCTACAGCTCTCAGTGTTCTAATATTCCATGTACCGATGATGATGTTGTCTCTCCCACGGATCTTGGTAGTGGGGGCACCAGTAGTATACTTGTCACCTCCATCCTGGTGTGCAGTGGAAGGTGCGGTCATTGTTGACCAAGGCTGCGACCGATCTGGTATGGAAGAATTGTTAGTTTTCTTCATGTGGTGTGTCAGGGGCAAGATACAGCCTTGCAGAGCCCATCCCTCTCCAGACTGGATGACCACAGCCAAAATCCACTGATATAACGTGGCATGCCCTGGCCCTAAGCACATGGTCATTGAGCTCATCTTGGAACCATTCCGCCCTGGCCATTGACTTCATTGAGGAAAACTTCCACCCAGTGATGCTATGCTGTCATCACACTATTTTACCCATAGCTGGGAGACTTGTGGGGGCGGGAGCATCTTATTCCATCTCATACGGATCCAAAGGACCTGTACCACTGCCCAGTGTTGAATTGGAACCACCCAAACTTCCCTTCATTATTGGTGTTAATGATGATCAACAAAAGCCTATGGATTTCTTAGAAAGCAAGAAAGCTACAATAGATGTGAACTCAAAAACAATTATCTCTCTGTATGATGGATTAACAGTGTCTGCCTTAAAAAGTGAACTTAAACACTAAATAAAGATGTACTCCTCTATCATAGACATACAGTTATTAAATTTAAGAACAAAATTTAGAGAATTTAAATACAAAGGTATCTTCTAATCATGATAAATACCAGACCACCTTAAATAACTAAATACTGGATACAGGAGGTCACAGGTTCAAATCTCAACCAAGTCATATCAAAGACTTGAAAAAAATATGGTTCTAGCAGCTGTATCACTTGGTGCTCAGCATTAAGATGTTAGTGTTAGGACTGGTTAGCCTGGTGTCAGGATAATGCGACTGGGTGGGACATGATGCCACATGTCTTCTGCGTGATGCCCCAGTGCTAGACAGCACTATAAACTGCTGCACTGCTGACATCATAGCGATATGACTGAAAAATTGTTAAAGCTACATTAAAATTCCAAATCACAAACACACACACCATTTCCCAGTGTATCCTGATAGAGCTGTGATGGCTTCTTGTGGAGAAAAACTCGGCCCACCATGTGTTCTCGTACAGTTGGATCTGACCTACCACAACAGAGTGGATGTGGTGTTGATATAATGGGCATGATTTTCATATGAGAGAGAGAGAGAGAGAGAGAGAGAGAGAGAGAGAGAGAGCATAATAATTTGGTTTGATTTATTTATTTATTCAAATTATTATTCATTGGAATTACAAAGAGTTCAATAATATTCATGGACTAAACTATTAATTTGGAACCATAGTGAATTTAGACAAGGACGTTTGGGATTATATTATTGTAATTCTTCAAAAGACTGTTAACACATCAGTACATTCTAGACCACTGGCACATCAGTACATTCAAGACTATATGCACATCAACACAAAAACATTCAATATCAGAAAATATTTGGAATACTGCTGGAATTTGGTTGGTACTTTCATACATTTGGACTTAGAACTTTTCAGACTACTTGGAATTTAATTCACAAAATGATGTAAGTTCTTATTAAATTTTCACTTTTAATTCAAGGGAAATAAAATTTTCGTTATATTGTACAACAGAAAATAGGGGACTCATTAGAGATCTGAATTTCTCTACAACATTTCAGAAAACTTTTGTTCTAAATTACAATTTACCTTGTTTCAGAATTTTGTTTAGTCCCTGGTGTATTAATTTCACATATTTTAGAAATCTTAATGAAGCCAACAAGCATTCATACAGTCATGTAAAGAGGACAACTGTATTTTAAATACTACCCAGGAAGGTAAGATCCCTTGAAAAGGGGTGAATTGTTTCAGCTTGTCAAACAATATGAACTTTCTGAGGCAATAGCTAATTGAACGAGATAAGAAATAAGAAATATTATTGTCCCATATTTGGTAGAAAAGAATTTTTGGGATAATTTGGCTGTAGATTTGATTAGTAGTCTTTATCGGGCTCTGAAATGAAAGTAATAGGATTGAAATTAAAACATTAGGTGGAAATAGAGTAAAGAAAGTTTCAGCTTTAGAGAGAGGAAATGGAGAAACTAATGCAAATGTAATTGCAAAAAGAGGAGAGAGAGAGAGAGAGAGAGAGAGAGTTATCTGTGTCATTGCCCTTTTTTTATTCTTCCAATATCAACATTATCAGCTAAATGTCAAATGAAAATACAATATATCAAAATTGTCAAATTCTATTGTGTGTGTCTGTATGTGAGAGAGAGAGAGAGAGAGAGGTGCTGAAGATATATGTAAATCCATATTCATATTTTTACAATAAATGCAATTTTTCCAGAAACATTATATAAACTATACCATATATTTGATGAGCAAGTTTCATAGGTAGCAAAATAAAAGCTTAAGCATTTTCAAATTGGTAAAATATGGTTTACCTTACAAGCATGCCTTATAGAAGCAGATGCATTGAAAGTCCCATTGGGGGCCCCCGAGTTGCGATGTGGTCTAAAGCACTCGCCTTTATCGATCACTTCCAGTCACCTTTGTCCATATGGGTTCGAGTCTCAGGCTTGACCAGTTTGGTATGTAAGAAAGCATGTCATTAGTTTCCTGTAGGTTGGTGGTTCTTAGCAGGGTTTTCATGTGTTCTTCCTCCACCAATTATTCTGGGCATTATGTGTCATGTACTGAAGAAAATGGTATTAAGCCCAAAACAACAACAAAGTCCCATTGTTCTTGAAGATGTTCTAATTAATGAAATATTTAAATGAAATGTGCCACATTTATTAATGGTGTAGACTTGCCTTTTGATATTCACAGTTTGTCAGTTTCAGTATTTATAAGATTTCATCAATTCATTCATCCATCATTCATATTTTATTTCTGTAGCACAACCTGGAAACTGTTCAAGATATTTCCATTACACTAGTAATGTAAATGTGCCTTTGCAATAAATTCTTCAGTTTCATCTGGAGTAAAACTTGTGATGCCTGTTATTTCCCAGTTTATAATGTACATACCAGTAGATGTATGTTATTTAATGAAATCCTTGACAAATCATTGTCTCCTGACAGACATTTTGGTTTTTTGAGGGTAGGTGAAGAAGATGTTGAAATGTTTTTAAAAATAGGGTTGATCCAGCATCAAATATACTAAAAATAGACGAACCTTTTAACGGACTTCTACTCCAAAACAGTGGAATCTAATATGATTGAATTTGACAGAAACTATCCTGGCTTGAAGGCCTTTCAGATTTATATAAATTATGCTGATCTGCCATCATGGCCACCAGTACTCAAAGAAAAACCTTTAAATGACTTCTCAGAAACTTCTCAAGTGAATTTGACTAAATCAGACAGAAAACATTGTGGCTTAAGAGTTCTTTCGAATTTATATAACTGAGGCCAGGATTACTATAACTAGAAAAAAAAAAATGAAAATAATTTTATCTCCAAAACCGCTGAACAGAATTTGATCGTATTTAAAAGAAAGCATCCTGTTCGAACACCTTTTAAATTTGTACAAATGATGCCTATATGGCTTCAGATATGACCACTGTTACAAAAAATAGCAAAACCTTTAAAGAACTTCCTCAAAACTTTTGAATAGAATTTGACATAAAGTATCATGGCTTGAAGACCTTTCAGATTTTTTACAATTGGTGCTGGGGCCCCGAGTGGCCGAGTGGTCTAAAGCGCTGACCGTTACGGATCACTGCCATCTCACCTCTGTCTGCTTGAGTTCGAGTCCAGGCTCGGCTAACGTGGGTACGTGAGAAAGCCTGCCAGTAGCTTCTTGTGGGCTGGTGGTTCTTCCCAGGATTTTCCAGGGTTCTTCCTCCACCATTAATACTGGCTGCCATGTATAGCCTATCTTGTGCTGAAAAATGGCGTTAAACCCTATAACAATAACAACAATTGGTGCTGATCAGCCATCGCGTATGGCCAGTGTTAAAAATAGACAAACCTTTACAAAACTTCTAAAATATCACTGAACAGAATTTGACCAAATTTAACTGACGTCATCCTAGCAAAGAGGGCTTTCAGACTTGTATAACTGATACATATACGGGGCCCCGAGTGGCAGAGTGGTCTAAAGCGCTCACCTCAACATTGGTTTGAGTCTCGGGCTCGGCCAGTGCGGGTATGTGAGAAAGCTTGCTGGTAGCTTCTCGTGGGTCAGTGGTTCTTTCTGGGGTTTCCCAGGTTCTTTCTCTACCATTTATACTGGCCGCCATATATAGCCTAACTTGTGCTGAAAAATGGTGTTAAACCCTATAACAATAACAATGATACATATACTGAGCCACAATTAAATACGGCCACCATTGCCTAAAATAGAAAAAAAACTTTAAATGTTGACTTTTTTCTCAAAAACTTTTGAACATAGTATGATAATATTTGACAGAAAGTATCCAGCAATGAAGACTTTTAAAATGTTCACAAATAATGTTCCTCCATAATTGAATATGAAAATCATTACTATTACAGACAAATTATAATATGACTTCTTCTAGAACTTTTAAATGTAATAGGGGCCTTTTCTGTATTGGACAAATGATGATAATGTATCAACAGATACAGATAAAAATAAAAATCAAGATACCTAAAAAAATTGTTTTCATAACATGACCCATAATTCTTGGCCAACTGCTCTTGCATTTGCATGATAATCAGATGTCAGTTCCATATGGGTGTCTTGTTTTTTAATAGTCACAGAATGTATGGACATTGTTAGATTTCTTGGTGCTATGAACTAGCTTTAAAATAAACAGTATAACCCAAGAGTACACCCCAATTTAAAGGACAGCTGCTCATGCAATATAGTGTTTGTACGCTCCATTTACTGGCTTCATTTGCATACAGTATTTAATCTCGAGAAAGGACAGCTATTCTTAAAGGTCAAACTTATATTATTGTTGTGTGTCCTCTATAAACAGGTTTTACATTGCATTTTGAATTTTGATGTTGATTCCAAATAATTGAGTAGATATACAGTACTTTTTGCAGAGATTTGTTCTGACTAGTAGGGTCTCATGTATTACTGTTCCCCTTTTAATACCAAACAAGTGGCAGAAACTCCCCCACTCCAATCACCCCTACCAGAAATACTGTACCAGCTTTGGCAATCTTCAAAAATCACAAAGGCAATTTGAAGTTTTCAGTATGAATTAAAAACAATGTACATGTATTGGATAATTTGGGGGGGGGGGGCACTTGAGCTGCTACCTGTAAATATGATGTTGCTGAAATCCATTATTGTAACATATTTTGGAGGTAGTATTTTAATTTAATGAACTAAGTTATTTTGTTGCTGAAAAAGTGGGGAGAAATGAGTTATTGAGCAGTAAATAAAATTTCATTGGTAAAGAAAACCTTTCGAAGAAAAAGGCAATTTATGGAAGAAAATACTAGATAGTAATGGATGATGACTATAGTGAAGTAGGAGTCAGGTCTGAAATGGATAATGCTATAGTACACCCCTTTTCTGATACTGTACTGGTATAGTTAATGTGACCATCATTTTTTTCAGGGCAAAATTTGGCAATTACTTAGGAATTTCCAGCACCAATTTGCTGGTAGTAATAACATTCTCTCGGTGATGATGATTCCCAAATATTTCATCTAAAGAATTTAATGACAGTTTGATAACCAAGTAAACCAAGGATGGGTTTAATATGTCATAACTCCACTGATACAGGGCAAGTTTGCTTCTTAATAATATACACACATCCAGACCCCATTGGAATCAATTATTTTGAGATCTGATCTCAGTATATTGTACCACCCTTTTCAGTTATAAGTAGATCTTGCTTATACAGTATAGAACCTGTAGTAACATTCATTTGTAAAGTGCATTGTGGGATATCTGTCCAGTTGGCTTTACTGTCATTTATTCCTCAGAAGAAGGGCTGGACAAATCTGAATTTTCTACTTGCACAGAATGGTGGTTTTCCACAAGTTGCACAAATTGATTTTTTTTCCATTCATATTCTGTGCAGAATTGTGGGCTAGTGACACAGTTTTTGATTGCCCAGTGAAACATTTCAGATGTTTCTGAGGATTTTTTCACTCTTGTTGAAGAAACAAAAATGTCTGATGATTCTAATAGCAAGTCTTCCATTCCCACTTAAGTAGATAATTACAGGGCAACATTAAAAGGATGACATTAAATTGTACAGGAACACCCACTTGGGACTCTATGGTATCAAACCATCAAGGCTGGCCAATTGCCAATAATATAATGGAAAAACTATTAACCCCTTTCAAATCACCAGTAGGATTACACCTCACTGTTTTGTCTTCCTCCTTGGTTCCACCACTGACTTATCCACTTGTGCTATAGTTCGGAAAAACAGTCACAAGTACCTTGGAAGTATTACATTCATTACAACTACAGTTATGCACACAGCATCAATTTGGCAGAAGTTTCTGGTTACATTGCTTTGTTGTTCATATGTCATAAAATTATAGCCCAGGATAGATCCCATAAATGGTAATTTCCAGGCAGTGACATCTCATAACCACATTTTTCAGTCGTACATGTAAATGGTAAAACATTGATAGTGGAGATCGCATAATGGATGTTAAGGTGCTATTTTAAATATTGCAGTTCTTCTCTCCATGATTGTGTTCAACTGCAACTCTGTTATAATATTACAGAACTGTCTCATTTTAAGACCTTCCCTCCTTTTAACACCATGGTTGGTAGGGATGAGTATTGCCAGCTAAAATAATATTGCGATATATTAAAAATGAATGTATTGCAATACATATTGGTGAGTAATGTTTTCAAACTGTTTTGAAAACCCGTGTGAGACCAACTTTCAGAATGATTTGCAGAGTCTGCAAGTTTTTATTATAACATGTTTTGTCAGCTGTGTTTCTTCTTAAATTTGGAAAAAAATTAGAAGGCTATTGTTTATGGCTATTGTAAAGGACAAGAATTTGCCGAGTTAAGATGAGTAATAACCAGCTTTTACAGATTGATGTGTTGACACATGTCTGGTGATCAAACTTGTAGACCCTCCAGAATAACTAATGCTATCAAAGCATCAATGGCATAATGCAAACAATTCATTAATTCCACTGTTTTTCTTGTGTTTAAAGCTAAACTGAGTCAACACAAAGCTCTTTGCCTGCATATTGAATGTACGATCTAGCTCAGGCTTAATCGACAGCGATTTACCATTAGCCATTACTAAACCATGCATTCGACTAGTTATGGCATTCTTTCATAATGCAGAGTTATATTTTCAGTATACAACAATAGTTCCATAACCCTTCTATCTAATAGACAGCTGTTTCTAAATATCAGTAGATAGGTGGGGCTAAAATATTGATATGGAAAAATTTGGGCCAATGTGAAATGTAGTATGGTAGTGTACCGATATATATATATATATATATATATATATATATATATATATATATATATATATATATATATATACAGTGTGACCCCGCTATAGCATGCTCTGTTATAACACGAATTTGGATATAACACGGTCGTGGTGTGGCTCCCGAAATTTCATATACATGTACATGTATTTATCTTGTACACAAAAAAAATTCTTTCTTAAAAGTACAAAAAAATCAAAGTTTATTATCATTTTAGGGAAGAGATCATGTATGAATAATACAAAACGATCATGACGTGGCTCTTGAAATTTTATATGCATTTTTCTCATACACAAAAAAATAGTGTTTTCTTCTTAAAAGTACGAAAAATAACGTGTAAAAAGTTTATTCAGGAATCGTGCAGGGCTTCGCCAATGTCACAACTTGCAACATTTTTTCCCCTAATTTTCAGCAAAATATACCATCTGGTGATATTTTTTTTTTTATTGGCGACATTGTTGGCTGTTTAAATTTGTATATACAACCATTGGTTTGGAGTGGAGAAATTCAGAGGCCCCATGAAAGGAAACCACAAAGCTGAGATAAATGCACTGAAATTTATCAGTTGTTACATAAACAAATTCTTTGTCCATGTTGACAAACCATCTTAACAGTGCATTGTTATATCATAATCCGCTTATGTTGACATCTAGCATAAGTACTGTATGTTTTGAGATATCCGCTTTTTTTCAAATTTCTGGTAGCGGAGATCAACCGGACAAGGCATTATCTCATAATCTATATTTCGTCCGATTTTTGGCCACTCGCTAGTAATTAATATATTTACATAGACTGACATTTTTATGTGGATGGTAAGTAAAATTCCTCTTCTTTTCACTCAGAATTAAATCCTTCAGAACATTCACATTTTCTGTAGTAATCCCTGTCATCAGACCAGAACAACTGCAAGACGATTGACCCTTTCTTTAAATTTCTGACGCATGCGTGGAAGGCAGCATCACTCCACTACCACAAATGTTTAAAAAAAAAAAAATCTCACTTGTCTGTTCAATAGGCAGGGAGGAACAGTAACTACAATTGACCATGCGACGGCCAATTCATTTTTTAAAAAAAAAGTACCCAGATAAAATAGTAGCTGAAATTTCAAAGAAAACATTACCTTTGAAGCACCGATTGTTATGAAAACGTACTAAGCAAATGGGAAAAAAAATCAGTCTCAATCATGCAGTACAATTTTTTGATGTTGCCACCACAATAAGAAATGGGCATTTGCTTGGTTTTCCAAAGCTGTCCTTT
>JAECUM010017182.1:0-92607 GCA_016617855.1 Megalonaias nervosa | reverse complement strand
TAACATTACTGTGTTACAGCAAGCACAGAAATTAATTTGTTGTTGTTTCAGCGTCATGATAATCTTAACATCGAGGTCAAAGTCACGCTTACCTTTTTGTCAGATCGCTGATAACCAGCTAGCAGTGATTTCCTGACAACCCTCCGTAGCTAAGACATTCTTCTGACTCTCGACACCGCTAGATAAACTAAATTTGACCATTCGATCCGATCATGGACAATCCAGATATTTGTATCAAAAATAGTTAATCCTTGTGACGAATGAATGGTTATAGCATATCCTAGAGTCCATGGAGATTTATCCATCGTTAACGCGCTCTCAACAGCACTCACAAGAACAGTATCATTAAGAACGAGTTTTTGTTTCTCCCTTGACTCTCTCAATGTTGCAGGAATCTCAATTTCAATATTTGCGTGTATCTACTGGTCGATAACATGATGGCACATGTAAATCTGAAAACTTTTCTTTATGTAAGAGAAATAATTGATGTTGAAATGTATCACGAACTATCTTCCGACTTGCAACTATCAAATCAGCAATCCTCCACAAATTCCAAAACTCATTTATAGTAGTCTCTGGAATTACTTCACGCATTATCTCACGTTGACTCTTATCTGGTTGTAGTCTGATTAACTTTTTAGACTTTTTCAGCGGCTCATCAATAGCTCTATGATCATCAGTTACCTTCTCATAATAATCTACGCACTTTGTCAGCCATTCATGCAGAGATGATCCAACAGAGGGTGGTGGTTGACCATTATCACCACACATGATAACAGCAGCATTTCTCGTCAACAACCAATCAAGAAATATATTTAATACCTCCACAGTCACTGTGCATATCTCATCCCAGAAAATAATCTTAGGAATATATTTCGCACCTATTCTCTGAGTCCATGTATCACCTTTCCATCTAAAGAATCTGTGATAAGTATGAGATTTAACTCCTCGTTCGCTCATTTCTCTGGCAAGCCGGTGAGTCGGAGTTAGTACAACCATATCAAAATTCCGAAATAATTCAATCGCACGTGTTGTTTTACCAGAACTTGCGGGTCTATTGAGGTAAACTGTTGTATGTCTTTCCACAGGATCATATACCGATGGAGCCGATGAAAGTTTTGACATGTGTTTATTTTATAATATATTTTCTTAGATTCAAAGTCGGCAGATTCAGAATAACTAAGAAGTTTTTCTCGCTTTATTCTCCATTCGCCCCATGATGCATCAGCGCCGATATGTAATTGTTTTAGCGATCCTGCATAATTTTTATTGATATAAAACGAATCGTGGGGACTCTAACCGTGGTATTAGGAAATCTGTTCATCATCGATATTTTTTTTTGTTCAGATTATTCTGACTCAGATTTATTTTTTTAAATTTTTATTCTGACTCAAATTCAGATTTTTTTTTATTCTGATTATTTTTTTTTATAATTCTGATTATAATTTTATAAAAATCAGTGAGGTCAATATCTCACATACAAACTTATTGTCAAAACTTCTTTTCTTAAATCAAGTGTCCAATTTGGTCATTAAGTCTGAAATGTATCCGTGATAATAGCGGATTATGACATCGTAGATAAACCGGATTAACGGGCACTGACACAATTAGAAACCCAGGCGGAACATCGGGGGTGAGTGAATATAAGATATATCCCTAATGTGCCTGCCTGGATCTTTCTAGATCCACTTGATAGTTGCCGTCGATGGCATCACATACAAGATTAACTGTGATTGTTGGTGTGATATTGACAATACCTGGTGATATATGACGACCACTGCCGTCTGGATCATTGTTATGTTTGAGAATACCTGAAGCGGCGGCGTCTGCCGCTGAGGTTATTTTTCTCCATACGGCAATAATCTGGGGATAGTATTCATCGATGATATCATTTAAGGTTTTTATCAACCTATCCGCGTTGAATTTTGGTATCGTGAATATTGGTATATTTTTCTCGTCTATTCCATAATGTGTAGTAAATCATTGTTGAATTTCTACTCCGTCTGCAACAACTGATGTAATAATAACCATATTAGCATACTCAAGGTCTGTTGCAGCCTGATTTAGATGTTGTACAATTTCAATGGTCTGATTTTTTAGATTGTCATTGGGATACTCTTGCACGTAATTTCGAAATAACTGTCGTAGTGTCATTGACTCAGTTTGATGCTCAATTTTAATTCCATCCGCGAATGAATAACAAATTTTTCATCGATTGGCCGGTTTTGTGATCAATATCAAATACTGCTTTTGATAATCTAGGAATTTTTTTTATCGGACACAATAAGATAAAATCTCCTTGGTGTCGATGTTACGTCCTTCCATTCACCTCCATGGAAATTCTTTCGATAATTGGGAAGTGTGTTGTAAAAAAGTCGTTCTGGTGGTACTGTCGGTGCTGGAGGCTGTACTTCTGGCCATCCTAACACAGTTCGGATCGATCATTGATATATATCTACGGCGTAGTCGGGTGTCGATATTTCTATCGCAGCTGATAATGTTTGCTCATGAACCGTGATAGCGGTTTTGGATTCTTTTCCTGTGATAGATTTAATCCTGCGTTGGAATTCACTATTGATCTGTTCTATTTGATAACTGCCCGTGGGAATACCAACAACTTGCCTATCGGGGGTTCCATCAAGTTTATTTTTTTGTACGAAAACACTAATGAATTATTTACTTGTAACCCACCGAACGTCTTTGATTTAATATTTGGCCAGCTGTGATATACTCGCAATTGTGCTAATGCTATTTTCTTGGCTGGAATTGCTGTTGGAAAGCTAATGTTGAACTCCGGATTGGTTGATCTGGCTGATATCATCGTGGTTGTTGGTGGTGTTGTATTAGCGACGATTTGTTCTAGCAATTCTTGTGACATTATTATCTACTTCCTGATTTAAATTAGAGATTTTTGTTAGGAAACAAAGAGGTTTGGTTTCCAGTTGCTTCATAATAAACCTTAATCATTTCTGCGAATTCCTGATCTGATATTATTCCATCGTTGAGTCCTGATGATATCATGATATCAGCGATGATAATTTGGCGTGCGCGTGTGTTGCCGCTGATAGCAACGTTGTATACTCGTGTAATTTATCAGCCACACACATTGATATCTTTTTTGCAATGATATTAAGAATACCAGCAACACCGGTTATAGCTGCAACACCAGTTCATATTACTGGTGCTATCATGTATGACGCTGACAATGATCCGATTATAGTTGCTGTTCCAGCGACTACGGCGCATATAGAATATACAATTATGTCAGTAACAATGATACGTCTGCGGTATTTTTTTTTTTCTTTTTTCTTTTTTTTTTGTTTTACTGTATACTCATCAGTGATATTTTTCAGTTGGGTCTGCTACGAACACACTTGCTCGTATATGTAATGTTGCGCTGCAATAACGTCAATTAATTGGTTCATTATGTAGATTCCTATTTACGTTAAGTAGGTGGCACGTTGGCGACGAATTCAGTACACCAGTAGTAAAACACACCGAGGATTTTTCTTCGGGTTTCATCACGAATATTTCCTCGTCGTTTTGGTCCAGTATAAATGACATAGATCCAAAAGATCCACCAACTAAGAAACACCGTAAACTTGTGATGGATACTGTAAATTTTGTAGTGCCGAGTACTGATAATTTGTATATGCCGGAAACCTTAGCAAGATATTTGATGGAATTATTGAGTGGGGACCATAATGATGATCCAGACGCTACTGTATAGATCCAGACGCTACTGTATGTACTACATCATTGGTAATTTTTTTATGTCGTCGGTAATCTTTTCGATTTCGGAGAGTTTGATATCGATGTCTGTTGGACTTCCCAAAAATTCATTAATGGATCTATTTGTGTTTCCACGAAAATATACGAACGCGGTTTCATTAGTAGCAAATTCAGATCTAAATGTGGTCATTCCATCATTGATTATCATTAACGAGGTCATCATCATCATGTTGCTGTTGTTGACGCATTTCTTTGTTGCGGCATCATCGTTTGATTCTGGTTCTCCAAGACCAGTAATTTTATTATTAGCCATATTGAGAAAACCAGTCATTGTATCACCGGCATTTAGTAAACGAACATTGATCTCAGTTCTGTTCGTGTTGTTGTTACTGTCTACGTATCTTTTCGTTGCCATATCATCGTCTGATTTTAGTTCTCTCACATTGATAATTGTGTTTCTGCTCATATTGAGAACGCCATACATAATATCTCCAGTTCTTCTGATGCGGCCAGCAATCTCTCCCATGAGTGTTAAAATCGATTCATCTGAATTTTTAATTTGACCGTTTTTAGTAAATACCGCTAAGTTATCTTCGGTCGCATCTGGAACTCGCAGAATAATATCTGTCAACGGGATATTGCTCGTCTTTAATCGTCCTTGTTGATCCTGAAAAACAACAACTTCATTTTGGTCCACATCTACGAGACGCAAAAGATTAGTGAGCTCATCCTTGACCTGGTCAAGGGTTTCATACTTGGATAAGTCACCATGAGGTTTGAGACCCCGAGAAGATCTTCCGTAAATATCAACCTTGTATATTCACTAAAGCCTGTTTAGAACGACGGTGGACGGTTATACCGTCTGGTGGTATACTCGTGCACGACTTTATGAGGCGACGTCTGACGATGACAGCGGCGAGCACAGCGAGTACTTCACGGTCACATATTGGCGGATCAGCTATTGTCTTTGTTGGTAATGTTGAATAGCAGACAGGAGTGATTTGATGTCCGTCAACATAGTTTAAAATTTCTTTCGATGGTGCCAACCCATATGAATCGAAATAAACAACTCCAAGTGGATCAGTCGCGTATGCAACCCAATGAGTGCCTGGACCAGAACTTCCATCGAGATTAATGATACCGATTGCAAAACGGTTTGGTTGTTTTGGTTATTGATCACGCAAAAGAAAACCACCTCTGAAGTTTTTGATGTTTAATCGCTTAGCAGCATCAAGTAAATCAAAATTGGACATGGGAAGTATCAACGATGTGTCTCGGATAATCTTAGACCTTTCCCCGTGGATTGACCGTACCACGAATGAGGGGTTCCTGGCAGTCTTAGACACAATCCGTAATCGGATCGATCTTTTTTGGAAGCATTTAGTCCTTGGCCTGTTGCTTTCTTTAATGCCATCCCATCGGCAGTTCCAACAGCACCAAGTGCAGCTGCTTTTGCAGCAGCTGGGGCTTCAGCGGCTATTAACTCCGGTATAGCTGCAAGAAGTATAAACATACCACCCGTCTTGGCGATGTCTTTAATGGCACCCGCAGAAAAATTAAGTCTTTGATCGTTTGGCGTGATTAAAGTGCCTGAGTTGACGTTCTGTTATTGATAGTTTATTTGAACCACCTGCGCTCTGTTCTGATATCAGCAATATTTTTATTTCACAGTTTCGTTTTGATATTGATTATAGCTTTTTAATCTGACCAGGAGTCAGACTGATACTAACATGATGATATGACATTATAATGTCATAGACGATTTAATTACATGTTTTCCGCTGGGGCATCTGTGATTCTTGTTCGTCCACCAACACCTTCAAGCAACATTGTTTTGTCTGAGGGTATAACAGCGATTGCTCTATAAGCACCAGCAGGTAGCCGTGCTACACGAGCTTGGAAGTGTATGTCAGCGACTGATTGTCTGAACAAATCCAAGTGTTCCAGTGATAAATAATAGATCGGATATCATCTTGTGAAATTCCGCTGAGATATCTGCAAACCAGAATCAACATTCTGATTACTCCCCATGAATGTCATCAACCGATGATAAGCACGTGGAACATGATCATTATCAAAATTCAGCAAGACTTCTTCAGAAGGTTCTTGATGTCCATTTATCCTCAACAAAAAAAACGTCACTGACCCGAAGTGTGTCAAACACCATTGTATTTCGCTCCTGCGAATCTGCTCTGGCGTTTTCCTGAAACGCGATGAATATATTTCGTGGTGCTAACAGCCCCTGCTGTGATGCCATCTGACATGTGAATAACCCAGCAACATTACTCTGAAAACTGTCTGTGGTCGTCGTCACCCATGACAACGTTGATTTACCACCTTGATCCATAAAAGAAAGTAACCGTTGTTGTTCGGCCAGTGATGGAGTCGTTACTGGCATCCACAACGAAAGTTTTGTTAGTATTACTTTATATGCATCAACGGCAGCAGCATGCCATATTGCATCATTGTCGGTGGCTATTCTGACAAGTACCACGGTGTGTTTAGCGCTAAATATAACGTTTCTAACATTTCTACAGTATACAAATATATGCGATAGTGGAATCGCACATGAAAATTCTTCATCGCCGTTCAACATTTATCGACGTGATGCGAATCCCAAGTTGAAATTTTCATTCATTGATGCAACTTCAGTTCCAGTTGCATTTTAGTGTTACGTTTCCGCTTTCTGGATGATCAGTTGTATCCCTTGCAAACATCATTGATGGACCAGCTGATCTCGAGTAATCATCGCTGTATCTTGCAAGACCAATTATCGTCGTGGCAACGTCGACGTTTTCCAGGCATGATTCCATATTTCGTCCGTCGATGTTATACTTGGCACTGTTAAATAACGCCATGGCGCCATTATTAACAAAACCAACTCGATCACCAATTCCGTACGCTGTATCGTCTGCTTTCAAAAGTCTACTTTCGATCTCACTGAATGTCTCAGAGGGCGGGAAATATCTACTTGTATCCTGAACTTGCAACTCGATTCTTCCTCGTGCGTTAGGTACACGTGCGTCATAGGAATAATACTGATAATCACGCACCGATTCATCCTTGAGAACTGGTGCGTCCATATCAAATGCTGGATACGCATTTAAACATTTTATTATACTTGTTATCGTCTAACACGAAGACCATTTCCTGCTATTAGACTAGCAGTTATATTTTTTCTTTTTCTGACAGGGGTACACCAGCCAACTCTGCTAGTTTTTGATTCGCAGCTTGATTTATTATTTTACTGACATTTGCTGGCATAACTTTGGTGCTGGGTAATTTTTCTGGCTGAGGTCGGACCGCTGGTGGCGGTCTGCGTATTAATCATGCTAGTCTATTCTTGATTGCTGAGAATGCTTTGCTAGCAACATCACCAACAGCACCAATTTCTTTATCACGAACAACGTCAATAGCTTTCGTTCCCAGTTGCTTTACAATCGGTATTGCATTTGGAGCTATCCTTCTGAATAGACCCTGAAGAACATCACTGAGCCCATCTCCGTAGGTAACTTTATAGATTGGTAATTGCGAATTTGTCAGTTTGACCATGATCGCTACGCGTTGAGCGTTATGTATGATCATCTTATTTTCTTGTCACTGATCTAATTGTATACCCTCAATCACCGTGGTAATCGTCAACGATTTCTTCGATGAGGGACCGATAAACATTAATGCCCACGATACCGCCTGTAAATAATCTCTGACAAATAGGAGCTGTTTCATTAACGATTTCTGGGGAATTATTGCCAGCTCGTTTTCCTCCAATCAGAATTTTTAGTTTGTCCACGTCGGCAAGGACGTTATTGGGAAAAAGTTTATCGGGCTTCGGAGAGGTTTATACTGCTAGTGGCAAGACCTTATCCAGATTTTTTGCCTGGTTGTTGTAATCATCGCTGTGGTTGTTGTAAATGTGCAAGATAGTCCTATATCCCATTGATAAATTTAATATATCTTGTATCATTATTTCGGTCCTGATCAGCTCCGTGGTGTATGCGAAATATCCATTTGTACGAGACCTCACGACCTACATTATCGTCAGCATACTCGGGTTTCAAAACTCTTTCTCTGTTATCAAAACTATACACGGCAAACGCAGATAATTCTTTCACGCTGCCAAGTTTTTTTTTTTTTTATGAAGGCAATATTCTCTTTGGTAAATTTATCGTTCACTTCAGTTCAGGTAAACGAGAACACAAAAACACAAGCGTCAGGGATAAAATAACCCAGTTAGAGAGGGATCTCGGTCGGCTAGAGGCTTCGGTGACCTTGTATTTTCATTTTCTTAGGAAGTCTTATTTTCAAAAAGGGACTTCTCTAAAAGTTGTAGGGTTCACCATCCCTGCTGCTATCCTGGTTACATAAATCGTCAGATACGCATTACCGGTAAGTCCCTAGCTAGTCCTAATCGTCAATTGAATATAAATGAATAAGATCTGGAGTGAGTAATGTTCTTGTTTGTAGGGTTCACAATGATCTGTCAGTTTAATCTTTCAGTAAAATGTTCACAAGGGTCAAGTAACACGTGAGCGATATGGGCGAATTATATATTGTCCACACATCCGGCATACATGCTGCATGCACACCATCGTAAATACGTTTAGGATGGACTAGATCCCAATATGTGTGCTAAAGACGGGCCAAAGTATCATGACAATAGGTACTCTTCTTTGAGCTGTACGCATGGAATACAACTATCTTCGCTAGCCAAGGTTCCTATCCGTGTGATAGTTTAGCGCACATTCCCATAGTTTAGGACCATACCATGCAAAATGAAAATCAGAGTTAGATTTGTTATAATTGCTAAATAAGTTCAAATATGGTTCCTTGTTAGCTCTAGAATGACCGAGAGCCTGAGAGTTCGGGTTAGTAGCCTCTGATAAAATCTGGCGCTGTCAACATTCTTCCCTAGGTTGAACCCAAGCATATCCAAACGGTCAGATTAAGGGCCTTCACAAGTTTTCGCTGGACGAAATGGCGTATCGGGCGAGCTTCGCCGGTATCGCCCACCCATACGATGGCCCATTTCAGATGGTATCAGCAGGAAAGCATCGATCCTTAGCGCCGTATCTATTTATGTTTTCTTTCATAAAGGCGCCCAATTATGTTACATCCAATACATAACTTCTATACCGATAGCACATCTGGGTTCTTTCAGAAAGTCTTCAACATCATTGTGTTGAACTGAAAGTTTAGGACAATATTGCTATAGGTCTGAAGATTATACGATGATTTGCTGTTATGTCCAGTCTTGACTGTTTCTCCTTACTTAAGCGTTATGGTGAACAATGTTAATGTTTTGTGTCAAAGTTTATGAAATTCAGAAAAGGGGTTATGTACTGACAAACAATGGGACGACGGTAAGACAACGTGTTCCGTGGAACACATTTGTAGAATCATGTATTTCATGGCATTTTGGCATACATTTGCCAGGAAAATTTGATAGAACTGTTAATTCATGCTCTCAAAGATTTTTATTTCACATTGATCACTGTTTTCACTTCAGATGTAGTTTTTTTCAACATGTAAATGTTCTTTGTATTAGACAGAATATAATGGTAATTTCTATGACGTGGCTGAAAGAGGAACCATACACAGCTTGTAACATAAAATTGCATTCAGGTATGCCTGAAACAGTATTATATAAAGAGTCAAAGTAAAGTCAAAGTATTATAGAAAGAGTCAAAGTTGAGTCGCAGTGTTGTAGAAAGAGTGAAAGTATTATAGAAATAGTCAAAGCTGAGTGAAAATATTATAGGAAGAATCAAAGTTTAGTCAGAGTATTATAGAAAGAGTCAAAGTAAAGTGAAAGTATTGTAGAAAGAGTCAAAGTATTATCGAAAGAGTCAAAGTTGAGTCAAAATATTATAGAAAGAGTCAGAGTAGTAAGAACTTAAAATATTCTTTCATATTGTATAGAAGCAACCTTCAGTAATACTCTGAAATTCGTTCATAGTTCTTTCATTATTTCCTAGATTAATAACTTAATAAGAACAAGTGAACAATAATCAAATATCGTACATCGGTTGAAAACAATATATAAAGAGTGTTTCGGCTTGACTTTTCCTCCACTAATAACCAACAGAATTATAGGCTTAATTTTGTTAATACCTTGGTCTTTAAAGACTACATTTCTGAATCATTTTTATAAAGTTGATGGCAGTCCGCTTTCTCATTCTTAAGGTACTATCATATTTCTTCAGACCTATTTGTGTAAGCCAGTACACTGCTTCTCATTTCCTGTGCATTCATTATTTAGCTTAATGTGTCTATCCATCGGTAATAATGCAATTCGTGTTAGCTTTATTTTACATTCCATTTGTCTTCTTCTACCATCATATTGGCGGACTGGCATCCAGAAAAGGGTACCGGTTCGAATCTTGTCCGGAACAGTTCAGGTCAGGTCGGCCCCCGTGCTATCTCTACGTTAGACACCCGACTCCAATGGCTTCAGCACGATATAATCTTTTTGTATTCATATGCCGTCAGAATCACTGGATTATATCCAGTCTATTATTATCCCTCCCAGAATCTTTATTTATTTTTTTTAAACAATGAATGTAACAAAAAGAAATTTTAAGAATCTAGGTAAAATGGAGAATTAATTAAAATAGTTTCCTGTTTCAATAATTATGCAAATGCATTAGTGCCTGTACACATTTGCCTTTAATCCTGTAAGAGATTAGGTAAACGGGCGTGACTGTATAGGGCTGAAGAACATTCAACAGTGGGAGATACAGAAATGTTGCTGTTGTTGGCGAAGGGTGTGTGAACAAATAGGCGAGGGATCTGATGGACATAGCTCTCGGTGGGGTTTTGGGGACAAAGTACCCGGATGTTCATGAATTTTAAGCATTTTCAGGGCATAATATCAACCTTGTAACTGTCAAAAAAGAAACCCCCAAAACGTCATAAAATGTTTCGGTTGTTTCGCGCTCAGTTTCCACACTCCTCCCCGGCCAAGGAATGGAACAGAATAGTGCAAGACGATTTGTATACTTTTGGTAGGATACTGCTAACATTTACTCGATTGATTTGGGGGACAATACTTTAGTGCTATATCAAAATGCTAATCATTTTGTTGTGGTTCGTGGTACTTGTCTGCTATGCAGCCTGCCTATAGACTTAAGTTTCCATGTTGTGCCTTTCTTTCCATATTAAATCCAGCGTTTATCTCTGTTGTTATATACAATCCATTCTTGTTAGCGCGACGAAATATGTTGCAATTATTAAGTCGTTTTAATGATTGATACAGCTTATCCCTATGAATATGCAATTACATGTATATATCGAGTCATGCTTTTTTCTGGTTTGTTATTTAATGGTTAATCATGCCTAATTAGCATATACATCGTTGATGAAATCGTCATCGAAAATCAATCGGATCGTAGACGGTCTGATATAGGTAGTAAGTGTGCTTTCATTGAATACATAAAGCATCGTCTTGCAGTCTCTAAGACAAAAAACGTTGCATTATTGCTAACACAACATGTACGTTTTAAGTTTTGTGTCTCAAATAGGAGATGGTATATTGTTTTTATTGGTTTTAACGGTACATTTAGCATATTATTGGCTATGTAAATATGAGGAAACGAGACCTAAGAGCCTTTGCGAAGGACACACTAAGGCAGCCGACTTGGAAGCTAGGTGGGCATTTTCCTGCAAAGACTCATAGTTTCAATCGAAAGAAAATTTAAGCAAATCTGTTCATAGATGTTTTTGAATGGAAACTGATTTTGGGTCGTCAGTCTCCATTTTGTGCAAACTAACAGTGTAAAACTACAAATTCAGTCTGATTTCAGTCTCAGACTGAATTAACTGTACGTTTCAACCACATTTGTTATCTACATCAGGTTGCGGTGCCCTGTTCTGTAAGGAACCCTCGTTGACCTATATAAATTTTGTCAACAACACACTGACAAATCCCGTATCTCCATCATGAGTTAAATATTTTACAACGGCCAATTGACAAAACTGGTTTAATTTCGAAACAAAATACAATGTACACTGCGCTGAGGCGCAGTGCAGTAAGCCTCGGTTACACATTTATTGTGACAATAACGTTACATTAGTGCAAACAAAAAAGTCCCCAAAACAACATATCAGAGACCAAATTAAACGTATTATATGTAAGAACGCTGCTAAAATGCAGGCATGCACGTGGAAAAAAGCTAAATTAGTTCTGTCTGTCCAGAAATATACCCGAGATAACGTGTAGATGGTAAAAGTTTCAGATACGTTAGCCCACATTAGTATGAAGCGAGTCATTTATGGCGGCAGTCGCGCATCAAAAGCTTGTTTTGATGTTGGTTTTGATTTGTTTGTTTTATTTGCATAATCTCCTAATCCCTTGATTGTCATAAATTATAATGTAGCGAAATTATTCTGTGACACGCTTACTCACTTCTCTACTGTAACGCATAGTTATATAATATTTTCGAGAAAGGTTTAAGTCGTTTCAGTTACCTTAAGTTCTTTAACTCATTGATCAATTTTGCCCATCTTGGATGGTTTGGTTTCTGTGAGCAGTTGAGTGGTTGATAAGGCCATCATGTGCTCTGAACCGTCTGTGGCACAATGGACTGGAGATGCCGCTTCGAGTTGCTTAGTCAATAAAGAACGTACTGCAGTTTTGAGATTTATGCTGTTCGCGCATCTGTACTGTCCCTGCATTTTTTTCTCAGATCATAGTTTGTAGCTGCAGTATGGTTGAGGCTGCGTCAGGAGTTCTTCTGCGAGTTCTTCCAAAGAATGAGGCTGATTTAAAGGAGTCCTTAAGCGTTTCTAATGACTTCCATGACATCGCTTTCCCTCCTTTAATTCGTCATATAAGATCATCTTTTGTTAGTTATTCGTTTCATATCATGATGACTTGACCTGTCCATCTCAACTGTGCCCGTGTGAAAACCTCAGTATCTGAGACACTGCCATGCTATCTTATCCTCATTAATTTCATAAGGTAGTCCATGTGAAAATGGTTCAGCCTCTTGGCATGACGTCTGTACATCGTCCAGGTTTTACAAACAACACAATCGCTTTGTACACATTCAGTTTTATTTGTAGACGTAAAGACTTTGCGCATGCAGTAATTCTGGCGTTGTTTCGTCATCAGTGTAGACTGCAAGTGATAGTGTACTTATCCACTGGCTGGAGGGTTTGGCAATTCATTATGATGGCAGACTTTATGTAAAGCTTTCCTGTAGCATCAGCTCAGTCTTCTTAATACTGATTGTGAGACCGAAGATGTAACAAGCTGAGCAGATATGGTCCACACTCATGCATCTCAGACTCAGATTTGGCATTCAGTGAACATTGATAATCAATTAGGAGATCATGAACAGTCAGTTTATGTAACTTTTGTCTTCGTCCGTAGTCGGTTCAGATTGAAGAGCGTGCCCCCAGTCTGGTATCTGATGTCATTCCCAGTCATAGTTTCCTGAAAGCATCTGTACGTAAGACAGGGAACATCATGCTGATGAGGGTTGGGACTAGCACGCAGCCGTGCTTGACTGCGTTGGTGACTGGCAACGATTGTGACGCCTAACCGTTGTCCACGACGCAATTGAGCGTGCTATTATGGATATGCCCTACCATTCCGGTGATTTTCTCCGGGCAACCAAAGTTTGTCATGATCATCCAAACGCCGACCCGACCCCAACGACTGACTGAGTCAAAAGCTTTTATCAGGTCGACTAAAGGCTCAGTGAGTTTCTGTGTCATGTGCGAGCTCCCTGCTTTGTAGAATTGTGCTGGTATAGTATCTGTTGCAGGTGCTTTGCTATTCGACAGCGTATCAGTTACTTTCTCAGTTTCAGTAAACGTTAGAGGATCAGCAAGAGATATGTTCATTTCCATTTGGGGCAGTCGATCAATTGCCTTCTCACAGATGATTGTTTACTTAGGCAAAGTACCTCAGCAACATCCTATCTCAGTAATATCTTTTCTTTGTCAATGAGCAGTTTGGTGCCATCATCACTCACTGTTGGAGATGTTTCTGACGAATGTTGCCCCTAGATCGTCTTCAAAACATCATAAAAGTACGTCATTTTATTCCTGTTTAAGACTGAATCTCATGTTCATGGTTGCTCAGTCACGAGTCATTCGATTCTCTGACTTTGCATCCTGATGTTGTTGAAGGCCGTCTTCTCAGATGAAGTGCTGTCTTCTAAACAGACCTTTTGGAGCTAAAGTTTCTGGTTCAGCAGTCTCTAAATGATATCATCGTTCTCATCAGCTGATTCTTGATGTTAATGTGATGAGACCGAAACTTTTGCAATCGAGTACACAGAGTATTTGAAAGATGCACAGGTTTCCTCGACGTTCTCGGAGTTCGCATCAATTGTTTCTAGCTGGCTGCAGAGATCTTCAACAAATACCTTTCACATTCTCCTGTTTCAAATTGGAGACATTTATCTTTTCGAGGGCTTTCTTGCCTTGTGGTCGTCGGATGGATTGACGGGTATTCAGATTAAAGACTATGGTAGGTCCAACATTCTGCCCATTTGATGGCCTTCGTTACTGGGACATCCTCCAGGTATCTTCTCCTAACGATGGCGTAGTCAGTGAGATGAAAGTGTTTGGAGCACTTGTGATTCAAGACTTAGGGTTTGGCACGCGGAAGACTGCTGGTAATTTGGAGGTCGTGTTCAACGCATTTCTTCAGTAGGAGGAGACCGTTATTGTTGCATTTGCCAAGGTAATTGTTGCCGATGACGCCTGGTCATGTCCAGTGATCTGTGCCAACTCTCGTATTAAAGTCATCAAAGATGATGAGTTTGTCTGCCTTCTGTACTTTTGCGATAAGTGAATCCAAGTCTGAATAAAATATTCCTTGATCTCATTTGGGTTGGTCACGGTGAGTGACTATGCGCTGATGATAGCAGCAATAGCTGGCAGATTGTAATTTTGCAGATTAGCTGTAATTTGAGGGCAAACCCAAAACTAGCTTCATGTCACTCTTCTTTATTTCGGCCACTCCAGAAATAGCTATAGCCGGCTCCTACTTCAGCGAGGTATCCTCCCTTAGCTTTCACTCATGGCCGCTATCTGGATGTTAAATCTGGTATATTCTTTATTTACCAGCTAGAGATGTTCTTCCCTGTTTTATCTACAGATGTACTGTCCATTGGTGTGAGAAGATTCAGGCACCAATAATGAGTGGCACACCAGATCGTTCAAAATGGATGAAGTGGAACAATCGTAGAGTGAACTGAAGTAGCTTTTGTTTTTAGTGGGGTGGGGTGGGGTGGGGGACATCGATGAATAGACGAAGGAAATCGAAGTTCCTTTAATATATGTTATACATACTTCATCAAATAGTTTACCTTTCAGTCTGCATTGTTATTGGTCATTCTTTTTCTACATAATCAGACTTATAAAGATACCTACAGTTCACCATCGATTACTCCCGCTCACCCGACTTGTACTCCAGCTTACCCTACCATTACTCCAGCTCGCCTTCTCCAGCTCACTCTGTGATTACTCCAGCTCATCCTGAGATCTCTCAAACTCAACCTATGATTGCTCCAGCTCACTGATGACGAAATAACGCCAGAATTGCTGCATGTATGGGAGCGCAAAGTCTGTACGTCTACAAATAAAACTGAATGTGTACAAAGCGATTGTGTTGTTTGTAAAACCTGGACAATGTACAGACGTCATGCCAAGAGGCTGAACCATTCTGGCCGCTTCCTCATGACTAATGAGTTGAGCAGCGTAATTCTAAATAGGGATGTCCAGTTGCACTGCTGGTTTGGTCCAGTGAAAAGCAACCCTTTACCCATAGTCGCCTTTGTGCACGTCTGCATCTGCAGCTCCTAGTGTGTCCACATCTGCTGATTTGACACTCGTCCATCACCACAGGACTTGAAGGTATCTAGTAAATGAAGGGGAGAATGTCATGACTTGAACCTGCGTTGGACTCGATTGAAAGAAAGTTGCGCAATCATTTTCACTCTCTCGTCCAGGCCTGTATGAATCCAGTGGCACAACAATGTCGAGACGTATGGTGACAAGTCCGGATACAGCTCATAAGGTCAGACTGCACCTGAGGTAATTCCCTGTACTATTCATACAGCAATTGCCATCTGTCCTCACATCGGTGGTGGGCACAGTAGCTTGGCCGCCTGATCCACCAGGGAGGACTTTCAAAAGGGAGCCATATGTAGCTGTCCACTCTGGGTTAGCAGTCACAAGTAGTACCGTTTACTGTTGCTTACGGTAATAGGTGTAGTCCGGTCCGAGTAATTATGACAAAAGGCTATTCATTCTGCAGCATGCTCGCTTGACCATTAGAATCTGGGGTAAAGGTTGCAATCATAGAAACTTAGGGTTTAAGACTGGTTAAGGTGTTGGTTGCAGTTCGTTTAATAAAAGCGTATTTGCTTATATTTCCTTAACCCTTTTATGGGTTTTGTTCTTACCTTGGTTGAATGAAGCTACAACAAAATTCATTCTGCGAAACGCTTACTTGCCCATTTGACCTTAAGTCAAGGTCACAGTCGTCGAAAATTTACGTTCAGGTTTTGTCTAGTTTTCTTTTTTTTTCCTAGTATTTTCTAAACCCCTTGATGGATTTGGTTCATATTTGGGCTATTTGGAAACGCCTACAATTCATTTTCCGACATACTCGATCGTCCCTTTGACCAGAGGGTTATAGTCACTCGGTTTGCAGCATTTCTTCACTCGACGTGAAAGCTTTATTCTTTTTTGTGTATGCATGCTTACAACATTATAATAACTTAGCGCCAAATTCTGAGCATTTTTTATTTAATATAACAAGAACGGATCGTTAACCTAACTTTCCTGCCGTCAAAAATAATTCTTCGCCTGTGAATGATAGCAGAGGATAATCAGATCTGCGTATACCTGTAGATGACGACAGCGACACGTGTACATGCAGGTCTCGCCACTGGGGATTTAATTTGTCGTGAGGACCGGAGCGGTGGCCTAGTGGTTAGAGCGTCCGCCTCGGATGCGGGAGATCGTAGGTTCGATCCCCGGCCGAGTCATACCAAAGACTTATAAAAATGGAACTAACATCTGCCTCGCTTGGTGCTCAGCATTAAGAGGTTAGTGTTAGGACTGGTCGGCCTGGTGTCAGGATAATGTGACTGGGTGGCACATTACGCTACATGTCTGGGCATGATGCCCCAGTGCTAGACATCACTATAAACTGCCACACTGCAGACATCGTAGCGATATTACTGAAAAATTGTTAAAGCTACGTTAAAAATCCAGATCACACATAATTTGTCGTGAGTACTGTTATTAATTCATGCGACAGAGTGTAAATCAAGGAAATTAAAGTGAGTTGGTGGTGGTGTTGTTGGCTTAACGCCATTTTTCAGCACATGATAGGCAGTACATGGCGTCCAGTATATCTTCTGGAGAAAGAGCCCAGAAAGAACCACCTACCAACCGGGAGCTACTGGCAAGCTTTCGCACATACACATACTGACCGAGTCAGAGACTCGAAATCTACGCGGACAAAGATGAGATGTTAGTGATCTATAAAGGCGAGCGCCTTAGACCACTCGGCCACCCGGGGTCCCTAAATTTAAGTGAAACTATTTGGGGGGTGGGGTGGGGTAATAAAAACAATCAAAATTTATATAGTTCAAAGTTTTCATTGATTCCAAAGGCTTCTTGGAGTGTACGTTGAAAGTGTAAATCACGTATCAGTCATCATTTTCTCTAGAGATGCCAGTAATAAAAAAGTACACACTCAATATTCATTATGTAGTGAATGTAGTTGCCGAACCGAAAAAATAACAACAAAAAAAAGTACTGCTGGCATCATTTCTTTCTTCAGTATTTGTTGGCGTTTCTTCCGCGGCCCTATTCTCTGTGCAAGAGTGGGTGGTGGGTGCGGTTGGGAAGAAAAACTATTTGCCGTATACAGGCCGCAGTTCAGTAGCCAACTCTTTTAACCTAATATGTCAGGTTCGATGCTGCGAGTCGTATATTCTTATGAACCGTTCTGAGCAAATATAAAGCACAAAGATACCTTTCAGTCCTCTAGCTCTTGGTCTGTGCAAAACTGCATTTCCTTGCGTAGTGGTAGCAATCTTGCTTTGCACCTCTGCAGTCCCGACTTTGTTCCCAAATCAGCTAAATACAAAGCAAGACGGTTTCCCATACTGGTTTGTACTTTGCAGTTTTCTAAGCGTAGCTTAAGTGTAGGTTCGCTGGAATTAACGTTTGACACGTCAAGTCGCCGTGAAACTTGCACGAATTAAACGTTACTGACATAATTGCAATATTAATGAGCAGCAGCGGTATATAGATTAACTTTTGACAAATCGATCAAAGTAAAGACATGTCTTGATTTTTTTCATTTTTGGAACGACCGTTTTAATACGATAGGGTACCTTTTTTCCGAAATGCATATAGCCCCCCCCCCCATATAACACTACTACCGCCCGTATCAACCCCTCCCCTTATGACCAAAATTACTATAGTATTACTCTGCGTACGAAATGTGATGTTTTCTGTAATAATTTGTTTCATGCACTGAAATAATGCATGTTTTTGCTAAATTCTACAAATGCACGAATCTTTCGGGGGTATATTCAGCCAACGTTATACTAATAGTGCATTACCCGACACCCCGAGAATAACGAAAGTGTTCACGTTCCACATGCTTGCTGTTATTTAAGAGCAGCAGCTAATCAAGAACGCCCAGCGTACGTTCTGTATGGATCCCTATCGAGGTCAAATACCGACGTTACGATGCTGTTTGTACTTTGGGGATGGCAATAACATGACATTTTATTGGCGAAAAGCTAGGTTGAAATATCAAAAACATGGTAATTCATATCTACATACACCGCAATGTTCAGGGCCTTATTCTGCAGGATAGTAAATAAAATGGGCTATTGTCGTATAATTAATTATGATATAAGGTTTCATGTTACAGAATTAACTTTTAAAAATTTAACTCTTTTCGTGCCACGAAATGGTTCTTTTCATCTCGAATTATCAATGCTCCGTGTGTGTGTGTGTGTGTGTGTGTGTGGAACAAAAGCTGGAAAAGGTGAAAGAAAATCAGGAAATAAGGTTGGACTATATGCATCCTCAAGCACGACCTCTTTGATTGATATATCCTAGAGATGAGCATGTAAAAATACATGTGCTTTGATATTAGGAGCGAATTCGACATTCTGGTTTCAACTTACGACAAGATTGCTTTAGTACCTTTGAAGGAAGTTACTACACGAAATATTTTAAACCATGACAAATACAAGGTTTATGCGGTGTTTCAAATGTAATACTGGGGTAGAGTAGTGCAGTATTATAGTACTAGTAATTTGTTTAACGTGATAATAATATTCTCTGGCTGTATTTGTCCCTAAAAAATGTAAATCCATGAAATAAAAGTTTTCCTTCTCACAATATTGCAAGCTAAAGTACAACAACTTAAAAAAAAAAATCAATAAACGTCGCGCGCGCGCGCGCGCGCACACACACACACACACACACACTGCAGAATTTAAGTTTTCAAGGACAAACTAAAAAGCAGTGCACGCATTTGTCTTTTTTCAGTGGTATATATGTTACTCAACGTATTTGTCCTTTTTCAGTGGTATGTATCTGTTATTCAGTGCATTTGTCTTTTTTTTCAGGGGTATGTATCTGTTACTCAACGCAATTATCCTTTCTCGATGGTAGATATCTGTAAAACAACGTATTTGTCCATTTCGGTGGTATATACCTGTTACTCAACGCAATTTCCAGCGTCAAATGTATTCTTTCTTTTTTATTTAAATGCAGATGCGTTGTCCTGTTATGAATGTAACGTGTTCGTTCGTACGTCTCGACGTCAGTGTGAAGACCCAAAGGGACCCCTGCTGAAAAACAACTGTGTGGCATGTATGAAAGTGTACACGCGGTCTGTGATGCATAACCAATGGTGGCAGAACGTATGTGAGTATCCTCTACATGATTATTATATAAAGAATAATTGAACCTGTTTACTTTCATCCAACATTAAAATATCTAACTAAAACATCCACTCATCCAATATCAAAGTGTCTTTCAGAGTAAAACATCCATTAATCCAACATAAAAGTGTCTGTCGAAGTAAGACATCCACTCATCCAACATCAAGGTTTATGTGGAAGTAAAACAATCACTCATCTAGCATCAGAGTATTTGTCGAAGTTTAACATCTACTCATCCAGCATCGAAGTGTCTGTCGAACTTAAACAGCCACTCATCCAACATTAAAATGTCAGTTGATCCAAAACACCCACTCATCCAACAACAGTGTCTATCGAAACCAAAATATCCACTCATCCAACATCAAAGTGTCTGTCGAAGTAAAAGATCAACTTAACCAGCATTGACGTGTTTGTCGAAGTAAAGCATCCATTCATCCAAAATAAAAGTGTATGTCGAAGTAAAACATACACTCACCCAATATCAAAGTGTCTGTCGAACTAAAACATCCACTCATTCAACATCATAGTATATGTCGGAGTAAAATATCCACTCGTTCAAAATCAAAGTTTGTCGAAGTTAAAGATTCATTCTTCCAACATCAAAGTGTCGGTGAACTAAAACATCCAATCGTCGAACATCAAAGTGTCTGTGAACTAAATATCCATTCATCCAACATCGACGTGTCTGTCGAAGTCAAACATCTCTCATCCAGCATCAAAGTGTCTGTCGAAGTAAAACATTCATTCATTTAACATCAATGTGTCTGTCGAGCTAAAATATCCACTCATCCAACATTAAAGTGTCTGTCGATGTAAAACATCCACTCATCCAACATGGACCCACCTTCCTCCACGGGAGTAGAGTTTGAAAAACATGGCGGTGAGTAGATACAAGAAACCAGGAAAGTATTATTTTGCAGAATACTTAAAGATTATTTTCCACTTTCACACCCCACCCCGCCCTGCTTATTTTTTTTATTTTCTTTGTCAATAACTTGGCCCTTTCAAAGAAAAATGCTAAGTTAACATTTTTCTTTTATTCTTTTGTATTCAGCAGGATCACAAGCTAGGAAAATATTTTGGCAGAAGTCACTTGACTGAATTTCCATTGACCTGGTTTTTCATTCTTAGTTTACGTCCGCTTGTGGGTATTTTTATAATAAATCTTGGATTGTTATTGCAATGATGCAGACGTAATCAGTTTACCATTGCTATCGCACGTTTGCTCCCCGTGAAAATGAATAAATGAATGACCGGAATTTTCTCAACCGTGTTAAAGAAAGAGGCAGTTGATTTTAAATACCCCAACCCCATCCCTCCACCTCCTTTAAATAAACCTACTCCATCCCCTCCATCCACCCACCCTCTTTCCAGGCGTGATATTTTTGTCAGCATGAACACGTCAGGATAATGTGCCTGGGTCGGACATGATGCTACATGTCTGCGACATGATACCCCAGTGCTCAACATCACTATAAACTGTCACACTGAAGACATCGTAGTGATATGGCTGGAAAATTGTTAAAGCTACGTTAAAAAACGAAATCACACACACACACACACACACACACACACATACACACACACACGCAGAATTTTCGCTGCGCAGATGATGACTTATTATCACTACGGTGACCAAATAAACATGTGACATACTTGTGCTTGAATTTCATCATCATCATCATCAATCCTTTAACCTATGAGGTCATTGGGGCACCACAGTTGACTTTACGACCAGTTCTCTCCATCTTTCCCTGTTCTCTACTGCTCTTTGGGAATCTCCAAATCCCATGCCCGTCCGCTCCTTAATTGTCTTCCCACCTCTTTTTCTGTCTGCCTCTTCTTCTGCACCCGCGCACTGTGCCTTGCAAGATTGTTTTTGCCAGTCAGATGATCTTGAGACATGACCGTACCACTTCAGTTTGCGCTTATTGACAGTGGTCAAGAGGTCTTCATAGGATCCGATGGCTCGTTGGATCCTGTTGTGGACTTCTTTGGTTACATGGTCAGTGTATGAGATACCCAAGATCTTGCGGTAGCATCTCATTTCGAAGGTTTGAATTCTTCTTTGTAGATCTGATGTGAGCGTCCATGTTTCACAAGCATACAGAAAGATGGATATGACAATCGAGCGCATCAGCCTTATTTTGGAACCAAAAGCAATGTTGGTATCTTTCCATATGGTCTCAACCTTGTTATTGCTGCTGTTGTCTGGGTAATCCTGCAAAGTAGTTCTGGTTTGGAGCCCTCATCTGTGATAATTGATCCCAAGTACTTGAAGCTTGTGACTATTTCCAGCTTCTGTCCACTGACCTTTATTTCTGCACTGATGCCATGGGTATTGCTTGTCATCATTTTGGCTTTTTCGGCTTTAATCTCCATACCGTATGCTGTGGAGGTTGTGTTGAGGCACTCAACCAAGTCAGCCAGTTCCTTTTCATCTCCTGCTAAACCATAAATATCATCTGCGAAGCGAAGGTTGGTGAGTGTTCTTCCTCCGATGCTGACAGTGCCCTTTGGTCATGCAAGGCATCTTCCTTGATCATTTCCATGAAAATGTTGAAGAGTGTAGGTGACAGTATACATCCCTGTCTGACTCCAACTGTTGTTCGAAACCAATCTCCTCTGCTGCCATTGATGAGAACAGCATTGGTGGCTTTGTCATAGAGGTACTCAACAACCTGCATCAGGTCTGAGCTGATGTTGTACTTTCTCATAGTTGCCCATAATGCTGCATGCCATACCCTATCAAAGGCCTTTTTGAAATCTATAAAGACGTGGTATAGATTCTGCTGGTGCTGAAGGTATTTCTCGCAAAGGAGTCCGAGATTGAAAATTTGTTCTGTGGTGCTCCTTCCTGCTCGGAAGCCTGTCTGCTCTTCAGCAATAATTTTCTCTGCTGGAGGCTTTAGTCTGTTGTGAATTATCTTCAGCATGACTTTTCTCGGGTGACTGATCAAACTGATGGTTCTGTAGTTTTGGCGTAGATGTAGGTTTCCTTTCTTGGGGAGCACGATGACCAAGGACTGAGTCCATGTGATGGGCCATTCTCCTGTCTGCCATATCTTGTTGCAGATTGTTGCTAGGACTGTGACTATCTCTTCTCCTCCTGCTTGAATGAGCTCTGCTGGTATGTTGTCAATGCCGGCTGACTTTCCTTTCTTTAGTGACCTAACTGCAGTTTCTACTTCTTCACGAAGAATGGGTTTGTCATCAATGGGGTTGCCTGAGGGCAATTTAGTACTGCTGGATCTCATTGGGTCTTATGATTGTACAATTCTGAGCAGTATTCTGTCCATCGCTTGAGGATCTCTTGATTTTTTGTGAGGCATTTTCCTGATTTGTCTTGGATGGCAGTAGTTTTCCCATGTTTTGGGGTTGTGAGATCATCCACTAGTTGATATGCCATTTTGCTGTCATTTCTACTCAGACTGTCTTCGATTTTGCAGTACTGTCTTTCTATCCAGGATTCCTTTGCCTTTTTCATGCTTTTCCTGATCATCTTGTTTATCTCTCTGTATTTTCTAGCTCCTTCATGATCTCTTTTTCCCTTTTTCAGTTCTCTTCTTTTGTCGCATAAATCAAGGACGTCTGTTGTGATCCAGTGTTTCTTTGTTCGACGAATTTGTGCTTGAATTTAAGAGCCAGTAAAGGTTGGAAAATGTAGTATGCCAAGTGCGAGTGTTCTTATTCCATGAAAAACGTTTCCATGAGATTAAAGAGGACATGCTATCAAAAGGTCAGAATCAAATTAATATCAATTGAATAATCTACGAACTCACGAAGCTATATTAGTCTTTAGGTAGACATTTTAAAATGTACACGTGGGCATAGTTAGATACATTCTATTTCCATAGCTCTCTCTCTCTCTCTCTCTCTCTCTCTCTCTCTCTCTCTCTGTGTATGTATGTATTCAAAAGATTATATGTCCTGTTAATGTAATGTTTCATGCTATTCTTCTTTGCCTTGATCTGCAGAAGATAAATTGATCGTGCTCTACTGTACCACAAATGTGCATCTAACATATATGTACATGGAGTTCCATTAGCAACTTTATATTGGGTGATTTAAACGGATAAAACATATATTTCCATAGCAGGAGATACGAATAATTGGTTACATATTAAATCTGCACGAAGATGTCACATATCTTAAGTTATTCGTGTATTACATTCAGATTTAGTGATTGTTCTTTGTTAATTTTAAATTTCTGATCCTTGGCTTGGCATTCGATCTTGTTATCCCACATTCATACATGTCCATAGTAATGCTACGCTTACCACGAAAGTGTTAGGGATTTATTATGTTGCCCTTGACTGTCCTTTCGTCACACCAGGTTTGCATTTAGCAAATTTTTGGCACTGTAATAGGCCATATGTATTGTATAAACAAGTTTCTTGTTATTTTTGCTGCACCTTTCGACGAAGAAAACTCCCAACAAGATTGATTTGTGTGTTAGCAATATCTTATGCAAAACTCCATGCGGTAATAAAAACATAACTTTGAAAACTTAGTTATGATTTAAAATGCGTCTGTGGAACTAAAATATCCACTCAATGAACATCACTGTTATCACCTTCCTTGCTGTTTATAGGAATTAAAGGACTAGTTAATGAGCAGATCAAAGAAACCAGGTACTCACTGTTTTGCAGCAAACGTATTTGTTGAGCTGTCCTCCCATGCCGCTTAAGCTTTCTTTGTAAATAACACTATTTTTTTTTAGGTGTAGGTCTTTTGTATTTAGCAGGATCGCAGATGTGAAAAACGTTTGGGCAAAGTCCTTTTAAATTAAACTTTAAACTGGTTTTTATTGAATATTTTATTATAAATCTCTGATATGGCAATGATAATAACACTGAGGTAATCATTGTCATTATCATTGCCGTATCAGAGATTTATAATAAAATATTACTCAGTTTACCATTGATCTATCACGTTTACTCCCCTTGAAAGAAAAGAATAAACGAGTAACCTCAATTTACTCAACCACATGGCCGTGTTATAAAAAAGGCAGTTGACCTTAAATGCCCCAGCCATCCTTCCAAGCCTGATATTATTTCCAAATCAGTAAATAGTACTCAGATCTATACGGTATTGAACTTTTCCGTTTTCCCATTATTGACTGTTTTCATTGCGCGAGGGCCGGCTGTTATTATTGTCCTTGCTCTCAAATGACAGTTTTATTATACTTGTACTTAATTTTTTGTGTCAGTAATGGTTGCAAAATATTGTTAACGTAGTATTAATGTCGTTATTTTATTAACATGTTTAACATGTAAACCTGGACATTTTACAAAATGATCCCAGTCAATTTAATGGAAATGCGGTATACTCAGAACAGTCCCAATCAGTTGAATGGGAATGCATTATACTCAAACCTTGTGAATATCTATTAGTCTTTTAACAGATATAGTACAAGTTCTTTATATAAATTAAATAATAGGAATAGCTAGACAGATTCATCTTCCGTCTGTAGATCTGTCTTTCTGTATTATTTATGTATGTAATTATTTTCATGATTGCACAGATTAAAACCGATGTATTACACGATCTTCTCCATCTTTCTTTATGGAGACGTATGCGTACTAGCATCTTTAATCGTAAGCAGAAATAGTTTCAATCAAACACGTGAACTGAAAATCTAGCAATTCATTTGATAATCATGGAGAGAGTGACTGGCGTCTCACAGTTCATTTGATAATCATGGAGAGGGTGACATACGTCTATGGTTTGAATTACTAGTACTTACCAATAACAACAAATTGAATTGAAAAACAAGCCGCGCATTATACAAATCGGCAGGTAGATATTTCATGCTACTTTCTATAAGTGGTTATTAGTGGTATTGTTTCAAACAAGTGTCATCAATTTGGATTCTCTCTCTCTCTCTCTCTCTCTCTTCGCTTGCCGAGGTTCCGATAACCCTATGTAGATAGGATTATCGGAACACCTTGGCTAGCGAAGATGATCTCTCTCTCTCTCTCTCTCTCTCGTACCAATTGTTTTTGTTTTTTTTTTTGTTTTTTGTTTTTTTTTCCAGTTTAGCGTACTTGATCGCTTACAATACTCATCCAGCTTCGGATAACGTATAGCCAGATCTGCCGTCCCATAATGCAACAGCAGATCTGGAGCAGCGTTATTTGTTCTATTTTTTTATATCCAGCAAACATATAAACCCTGATCTGCCGGTCATTTTTTGGATGAACTTTATAAAGCAGCTAGTTGCTATGAACATTAGGATGTGGGTATTAAGTATAGTGTATATGGTAGGGTACAAATTGGCTGACACATGATACAGAAAGTATGGGTCTATTCGCCACAGCACAGGTGGCTGACACATAGTTACTTCTAATAAATGGTTAAAATAATTTAAAAATATTTCATGTAAAGCGAGAAAGGCCGCTGACTATAAGATATTCATACTGTTCTAAATTAGACTCTTGATAACAGTTTCAGGATATTTAGTCATTGGTCTCAATGGTTCCAAATAAATCGGAAAACTTCGGTTTCTTTAAATTGTGATTAAATAATTAACAGATACCTCGTCATAATTCAGGTTTTGGAAATGTCACAGATAAGCTTTTACTTCTGTTAACCACAGTTATAACTTACAGAAACTAATATTTCAACAAACATATGAATATCCCTTTACTGTATGAACTGACGTGTGGTATGTCTAATGCCTTGCAGAGCAGTCATACTGAAATTATCACCTCAGAGTCTGGATTCGGAAGAAGCCAAATGAACGAATATATATATATATATATATATATATATATATATATATATATATATATATATATATATATAAAAGCACCGGTTCAGTCGCATCATTATAGGTGATGCGTGCTTAGGCCTGATGGAATATGGACTGGTGTGTGCAGGCAAGGCGATGGTTGACATTTACTCGTGGACCTGGGTTCGAATCTCCGTAGAGTACGAATTAAAAATTCTCTAACCTGTATGATAGTATTATTTGTATTAAATATTAATTCTGCATATTATCAAGCATTGTTCTGTAGAATCCAGGGATAGCACTTTCCGTTCTGTCTGTCTGATATATATATATATATATATATATATATATATATATATATATATATATATATATATATATATATAGTTACATATATGTAATAGCATGTTTTGCACCTGCAGTCTTTTTCCGACACATCCCCAACATGTTACCAAATAAACTGGAGGAAATGTCGATGACTCGCCACCGCAAATTCCATCGATGATTACATATTGCCTACACACTCCTCTAATCTCAACCCACCACTCACCCCCCCCCCCTTCCCCCGATCGTAAACCAAAAATCAGTCACTTATACTGTCTTTTATGTTAGGAGTTAAATTAGAAAATGTTCCTAAAAGGGGGTGGGGTATCAATATTTAACGCTGTAGTAAATTTATGCTTTGATCACATTTCGGGACTGTGAAAAATGATACTCTCATCTTCCAAATGGTTAAACTGTGGAAAAGTTAAACAAGAGATACTTCGGAATCCCTCCCAAAGGTACAGATGGACGGATACACGGTGTATGTGTGTGTATATATATATATATATATATATATATATATATATATATATATATATATGTATATAATATCTTCGGGTAAGTATTAGAATGGTCTACGACCCTACAATATTCAGGTGATTTCATTTTACAGGGACATATATAGCCGAGTGGTTAAAAGCGCTCGCCTTTACTGATCACTGCCATCTCATTACATCCGCGTGGGTATGTGAATAAGTTTGCAAGTAGTATCCCGCGGGTCGGTGGTTCTTACCGGGGTTTTCCCGGGTTCTTCCTCCACCAGTTATACTGGTCGCCATGTATAGATCCTATTTTACAATGAAAATGGCGTAAAAAAACAACAACAACAACAGAAAAAACAAACAAAACAAACAAAAAAAAAACAAAAAAAAAACAAAAAAAAACAATTTCATTCTGCACAGAAGTGAGGGTGTTAAGTAAAACTGACAGTTTCTGGGTTGGGCATGGTGTCATGGCGAGGAATAACTGCAACTATTGTTTACGTATATTCAGACGATTCTACTACACTAGGTAATCTCATTACTGTCACGGCCATTTGACACAATAAGATATACAAACCCAAGAAAATATCTTGTTTGAGCTCATTTTACCAGCCGGCACTTCCTTCTGCTAAATAATGTTCACTTGGTTAAAAAATGACAATTTCATGCGTGGTTGCATTTGGGACATGACAAAAAATATGCTAATGTTATATACATGTATTAAAAAAAAAACCAGTCGTTTTCTTCAGTATTTTGGTTGGTTTAGTTGGTCTGTTCTTAATGTAAACTTTACGCGCAACGAAAGTTAGTAATGATCAAAATATCGAAGCAAATTTTGTTACTTTGTTTAAATATCTAAATAATCAAATAAAATTATAATGAACCCTTTTAAAATGTTGATATTTTCTTATGTTGTTTTCTTGCAAAAGAGAGGGAATTTGACATACTTTTTGTTTTACTTGCTTCAGACTCTTGTTCTACTAGCTTCAGATTTTGTGTGGTCGTGTGCTTTTCTGTCAAGGTGATCACGTGCATTCGAAAAGGTATAATTTTATTTAAATAACCTTTGGGGATCCCCAGTTTGATATACTCGTACGATTGTCTCCCTTATCTAACTACCTGAAACCTATATGCGTCCAACAGCTTTATATAAGGGAAATAGCTGCAAGTAAATTGCAAGTTTCGCTAATAGAGTTGTTACCCTGTCAAAGACGGCTAACTGATGACTGTGTTGCTTTTATGTTGCATGTTGCCTTCAATTAATTTCTTCTTTTTCTAACATGTCAACTATTTAATGATAATGTCTACATCTTTAGTTGTGAATTGAATATGCATTCTGCTTTAAGAATTCCTGTTGGTCGAAAATCAAATAAAGTAGTTGAAAAAATTGGAGAGACAGACAAGTAGACATGATATTGACATGTTGAAGTTTAGGTGAAAACAAAGGAGATTGTAATTGTGTAGTAATGCATCTGCAGTCCAGAAACAAAACAATATTTTGATTTTGGCTTTGTTTTCAAAATAGAGTTTTGAAATATATAATCTAATTTATTAAGCAAAACTGTTTCCATACCAGTAAAATATGCACGAAAATTTGCTATCTCAGCTGCACGAGACCGGCTAATAGATAGAATACATTCCAGCATAGTTGGCGAAATTCGCAGTTGGCAAGCTATTGCATAGCCCTAACACTTCAGCTTGATTTTACCCAGGTGACTATCTCTCTCTCTCTCTCTGGGGGGTAGGGGGTGAAGAGTTGAAATTATTAATGGAACCGTTCGTCGTATACACACTATAAAATTTTGCCAGGCTACATTTCAGCACTCACGTTAGGTACTCGGCATCACATAGTAAACTGTATTTCCAGTCCTGACATGAATTTTAATTTTTTAACACACCACTGCCACTCCTTCTCCCATTTGTGTACCACGTAAGCGTTTATATGTCTTTTGTAATTTGAAGTTACAGTTGTTTGAGATCATTTGACCGTTTGTCCTACTACAACATTTAAAACTACTATATTGCCCCACTTAATGCAAAGGTGGTTTGGCGACAAGTGGTGATAACTTAAGTACCGGCCTTCCCTCCGACTATTGTTTACTGCTTCCACGTGTACCCCTACTATAACTAACAGTACTGCTAGAAATAGTAACAAGATTGTTTCGTCTTTCATTTTTCAGTAATTAAATTTTCTCTATTTCCAGACAATAGTTTTGAAGCTAGGATCTGCATGAAATCAAGCGAATACGCTAAGAGCGAGGGATGCTACCCAGTGCAAACTGATGGAGGTTACATTATACAGTGCTTCTGCTACACCGACTTCTGCAACGATGCCACGCGGCAATTGGTCACGTGGACATCTGCCCTCGTGATCATTAGTGCATTTCTTTTAAAGAAAATTCTGTGATGACATCAGAAATTGTTCATACAGCTAAAGTGGATACTGTTGCTGGAAAAAAAATGGACATAGCGACATTCTGTTATTAAATTTAAAGGAAATTTTTTTATATATGCTAAAAAGAGAACATCAAAATTTGTAGCAACATGTTCTTTGGTCCATTCAGATTTTTAAACGAAAGGAAAATTATTTTGTCCAATAAATATCGCAAATGCTGGATAAAAGTGGGGAGAAAACTCAAACAAATGGCCATAATTTTCTGCACCTTCATCCTGCTTCAACAGTTATGGTGCAAGATTATATACCTACTGGTATGAAAATTTAAGTAAAATCTAAGTACCAACGGAGTTGGAAAGTATTCATTTTTAATGATTGGTCTTTACCTAATTAATGGTACATTCAGGCCCGTGGAAGTGACAGCCAAATGTGTAGACCTCCTGTAGACTTATATAATTTTCGGATGTTATATAACAGATTCCCACTGTTGTTTCATTCCTTGTTACATATTCAAAACCATTGTGAAAGAATTAAAGACAAAAATATTTGTTGTACTGGTAATATCGGAGGTTTTGGAGCAAATCATGAGTGAGATACATCTTTTGAATCCTTTCATGGATTTATCAATGAAAATTTTCTGATGGAATTTTGTTTTGAGATGATTTAATGTAAATTGTGCACATTTCAAGGGACATCAGTTGTTTCTAGAATTATGTTGAAGACATGATATACAACTCCAAAAAGTGCCCATCGTCCTCTGGAGATGTGTGGATTATTTTGATTGCATTCCTACAAGTTTTTGGATTGAAGTTCAGGTTCTGAATGTTCTCCATAGGATATCTTTTGTGTAAATATAAAAACACATCTTTTTACACTATTTGTATTATTTTATTTTATTTATCACATTCCTACAATATAAATTTTTCCAACCAATGTTTTCTTCTTTGTCTTAAAAAGGTACAGAATATCTCAAAATTATGCAACTGAAAAGAGCATTTCGTTTGTTTTCTACAATTTTGATAATCTTTAGAGGTTATTTTGTAATGAACTGTTTTGAAATTTGAAAATATCCTTTTTTTCCAAGGAGAGACAACCCTGGCCTCATTTTGAGCTTTACAAGTCCCAGTTGATCTTCATGCACATTCAAACAAGGAATGATTTTAGGCTTTGTATGTACATTTCTGATTAATTTTTGTATTTACATTGTAGGTATGCAGAAAAATTCCTCCATCCTATATTTTTATAACATCTATATACTTGTAAATATGATCAAAACTTGCTTCAGGAATCACTTGTACTAATGATTGAAAAAGTGACATTATATATATGAGAGAGAGAGAGAGAGAGAGAGAGAGAGAGAGAGAGAGTCCTATATGATGGTTGAGCATAGTCCTTATATATGGCATACGATGGCTTTCTAAGGCAGGTATTTTCCTTGGTCTTCCCACGTGCAGCTTAAGGACTCACGGTACTAATTCAGTTCCCATAGTAAAAGTATGCAAACACCACGATATTAAAAATTCAATAACTTTAAATTTCTGAGTGCCCATGATCAAATGTAAATTTATCAGTATAGATGAAACCTGGATGTCAGCTTCTGTGTAAAAGAAAGGATATGAGCCGCGGCATTTTCTGGACCTGCATGTGTTTGAAACATGTGCTTTCAATTCCGCACCAAAGAGTCAGGTGCTAATTTTAGTAATGAGTGTTCCAAACTCAAGACTGTTAAAGGACTGGAATTCCATCAATAAAACAATGTTTCCATTTTTTTTTCACCTACAACTAGGATAAGCTCTCAAAAGATTCTTTTTCCTAAAACATAATGTACATTATTGACCAATCCTGGCCAGCCAAACCCATATATACTCTATTTCATATTCACCCATTTCCAGGCTGGTTCCCATTTTTCCATATCATTAGTACCGTGTGTCATATCCACCCTTGATTTTCTTGACAGCCCTAGGAATAGTAGTTCAATACATAAGTAAGCAATGTGCATAGTTCTGCTTGTCAAAGATTACATTAGTGAATATTAAATTATATTGCAAGTTCATTTTCACCTAAAGAGCAATGGTGCATTTCAGGCAACATTTAAATATTTGAACTTTATTTAAGAAAATAAGAAAAAATATTACCATAAACCTGTCTAATAAGAGTCATCTTTTTTAATATCACCATTTATCTCTCTTCAATTTAATACTGAAATATCACCAGCCTTGTCATGTTACGTAATTATGGGGTTAAAGGTCAAGGTGACCATTTATATGTACATGTATTATTACAGAAAAAGAGATTTAAATGACAAAAATTACCCAAAATTCCTCCCAGAAGACATATAATTTAAAACTAAAGTAAAGTAGAGTCCATTAAAATGCAAATTATGAAGTTTCAAAACATTCACTGAAAGAAATTAGTGGGATGCAAAGTCATGAGAGGTCATCCCCATTAAACATGGTGGAAGAGACCTAAATGATTATATCTGAAGCATTATGTTTCAAAACACAACTAGGAAATATCATATTGCTTACTATAATTACTCTAAAGATGGTAAATTGTATAAAATTTATATATGTATTGTTTAGATATGAACCAAAGTGCAAAACACTCCACCTAACATGGTCAAATCTATACCCTGTTCCCCCTCCCCCCTTCTTGGCAACAGTTAATATATCTGAATATGTGTTTAATATCCCACTGAAAGTTGCTCTGTGGTTTACAAAAGGTATTAATTTTGCTTGTTATCCACAAATAGAACCATATGATTGCAATTAATGTTAATTGCACCTGCATATGTGGAGTGATTGTATTGCTGTAGCTGTCTATAGGACTCATGGTACTAATTCAGTTCCCATAGTAAACCTATGCAAACACCACGATATTAAAAATTCAATAATTTTAAATTTCTGAGTGCCCATGATCAACCTATATTTATCAGTATAGATGAAACCTGGATGTCAGCTTCAGTGTAACCCAGCCAAACCCATATATACTCTATTTCATATTCACCCATTTCCAGGCTGGTTCCCATTTTTCCATACCGTTAGTACTGTGCATCCTTAAAGCTTTTGATTAAAACAAGTTGCAGTTCCTGTTAATTTTTGTCAAAGAGTTTCCTTCGTAGTATGAGAAAAAAAATCTGTTTTCCTTTTTCAAGTCATATAAATGAAATTATAAATTCTGTGGTTATGTTTGTATGATATTGGCAAATTCTAAGATATTTTTAAGTATTTTGTCTGAATAGCAGTCAGCAAAATTGATCATCTGAGCGTGAATAATATATGTTTAGTCAAGTAACATACATGTAGCTGTTTTGGTTCTCTGGTCATTCACAGGGAGATAACTCTTATGAAACACTGCATACAATTAGTAATTGTCAAATGGTTAGTTGGAAATTTTTTAATTTTTCGAACTTAAAAAATGAGTCTTAAAATGAACACCATTTGGGTCTCTACTGCATTAATCTTGCTTATATTATATTAGCTTTTGGTGCAGTTAAAATCAACACAAGTAGATTATTTAATGCCAAGGTAATTAGAATATTGTTTGTGGGTCGGTGGTTCTTTCCGCGGATTTCCCGGTTTCTTCCTCCACCATTAATACTGGCCGCCATGTATAGCCTATCGTGTGCTGAAAAATGGCGTTAAGCCCCACAACAACAACAACAACAACAGAATATTGTTTGGATTGGAGATGCTGTCAGTATTGGACACCAAAACTGGCTTATGGTAAATTCCTGTAAGGTATCTTTCGGGAATAGATATTTTCATTTTGCTTACTTTTTCTCAATTATAATTGTTTGTAAAGTGAATTTTTATTTTTGGGTTTATGCAAGTCAGCCTCCTCACCTGAATATTTCCTTTTTTAAATTTCCATTTAAATAAAAGAAGCAACTTATAACTATATTGGAGTTGGAACATATAAGAACAAGAAAGGTTTTTGAAAACAGGCAGCCAGAATATAGTATTGTATTAGTGGTCAACATAGTCGACAAATAATATGTAGATATGAAAAGATAATTGGTTGTTTAAATTTCTGTTTGATACATCTTAGCCTGGAATGATCATGTTCCGTATGGTTTTAGCCTGTATGTCTATTCATTTATTTGCAGGATGCGCATTTGTGTGCATGCTTAAATGTAAATATGCATTTGTCTCCATTTGTTTGTGTCGCAGAATGACTGACTTGATGGATGGAAGGGTAGGTGGATGAACGTTACTTTAGCGGAAATCTTGAGAAAGGGATGAAGGAACATATGAATGGTTTCACTAAATAAAGACAGCAAAATGATAACGACATTGATGGCATAAGAATCTTCTCAATATCTTGGGGATGCGTAAATTAGTGTACCACTTCTACATTTCACATTCAGGTATATTTCTTGATTAAAATATTCAGGTGCTGGTATTTTGAAAAGCAGAGTCAAGTGCATGTATCAATTTCATAATTAGATTATCCATTTCGTGCATCATACATGGACCTGGTTGCACAAGGTAGACTTATCTATTTGGCCTTTCAACCTCATCATTTTTATGTCTGTATACTAAAATGTCGTTCATTGATTTCATAAGCACACTTTTTGCATGTGTGCAGAAACATACACACACACACATACGATCCCCCCACCCAACAAACCAAGAATGTGTGAATGATTTTATTTCCTCTGTTAAGAGTTCATTTAGCACTTCAAACCAATTTTGAAATTTAATGCATTCGATGACAGGATATGCACATACCTGTTTTACCTTCTGCCCCCAATACCTCAGGTAGTAGTCATCTCTGCCATTGATCAGATTAAATGTCTATAAAAAGACCAGTGCATTAACTGTATGACAGTTTAAATCTAATCTTTATACTACATTTATACTTTTAACGAATCTTTATAATGCATGTTGATTTCATATACATATAATTAATCTCGTTGCGTCAGTCCACCCATCCTTCAGACTGTTTGGTTAAAAAGCTTATTACCGCTTCTCTTTCCATGCCACTTGGAAGATTTTAATGAAATATTGTATGGTGGATTTGTAGTTGGCTTAAATGCAAAAAGATTTACATATTTCCTTTGATCTATTTTGGGGAAATTTATGGAAAATTTTGATTTCTTTTAGGAAAAGTAGGGGATTTTGGAAATTTAGTTTGTCGTCGCTTCTTCTTTCATTGTGCTTGGAGCATTATAATGATACAATGTGAGCTAATTACATGCTTGATGTAGCTGAGAATTCAGGTTTTCTCATTGGCCCATTTTGGAGAAATTTCTTGAAAAAAATATCTTGACAGAAAGGTTTTTTTTAAAGAATTCAGCTAGTCATTGCATATCTGCTACACCACCAATATGACTTTATTGAAACTTTGTTGTCCAAATATGTGTTAATTTGGACATGCAGTAAGGTTTTACTTCATTGTTCTGGACCATTTTTTGATGACATTTTGGGAATGCAGCTTGTTATGTATTTATGCAACCACTGCAATATTACTGATGCACTGAACACATTATGGTCTTTCAAGCTGCAAATGTCTTATGTTGTGTGCCATTACGAAAAACAATTTCAAAACAAAACTACATGTAAATCTAATTAATTTCCTTCTTGGTTAATATGTGCAAACGCGAAGCAAATTTTAATTTAATTTTGAGTGAATAAATGAAATATATACAAATCAATAATAACTATATCACATGACCATATTTCGTAGTTCTTGAGAGCGATTAATGTAGTCTTAACTATTTCTCTTGCATGATTGGTATGCAAGATTTGTTGTGACTGTTTGCATTTTCTTTAAGAAAATATTTCAACAAATGTCACTTGAAGCATATTTTTGTCATTTTATACATTTTTTCTTTTTTAATAAAGTTTTATAAATATTGTAAATGTTTTCATCATTATAGAAATATTTTTCATGTCTTTATCTTTCTTTCCCTTTCTTGTGCATTACTATATAAGTATACATAATTAAGACAATATCACAACAAGTTGTACCTCGTTAGCAGCAAAAAACAACTGCCTTTCTATTAATTTTTTTTGCATCCATCCATCACTACTACTACTGGCATCCTACCACTTCTCTTTATGGTTCTCAAAAAGAACATTTTAAAATTTATATACTTGTGCGCTTTTTTATCCTTTAGTGCCTTTCAAAATAAGACTGAAGAGAAAAATCAACATAGTTTGTAAACGCGTTTTATAAAATGCGGACATCAGCTGCATTGCATTAATCTCGTTTATGTTAATTTTGCGGTGTAATTTTAAGTTTATTTCAGAATCAATAAATGAACAACATTGATATGTAAAAACTGAATGGGATCACTATGGTGGCCTAAGTGGTTAGGGCATCCACTTCGTATGCTGGAGGTCACGGGTTGAAACCCCAGCTGGGTCATACAAAAAAGTTATCAAAATGGTACTAACAGCGGCCTTGCTTGGTGCTGAGATATTAAGTGGTTAGTGTTAGGGCTGGTTGGCCCGGTGTCAGGATAATGTGACTGGGTGGGAAATGATGCTAAGTGATGCCCCATTGCTAGCCATCACTAACTTCACTGAAGACATTGTAGTGATATTACTAAACGTGTTAAGCTACATTAAAAATCCAAATCACACACAATTAAATGGACTAAAGTAGTACAAAATATATACATTTGATCATATTTTTACTTCTGTAACCCTGTGCTTGCATATATGACTGTTTTTACAAGGAAGTTCCTTTGTGTCAAAGACCTGTGTTGTTGTTGTTCTGATAGCACATAAAATAAATTACCCAGCAGCTGACGCAACCAAACCTGGAGACTCGGCCATCAAGAAAAGTTTTTATAGATCCTTGAACTTGTCACACTAATATATATTACTATATATGCACTATTCTAGTTTGTGGCGGTGAGAGTATTTATGTTAAAGATGGTGTTGCTCCCATACCTATTGTCTTCAAGATTTGCAAATTCCATTTTGTCTTTCAACTTGCCTATATTTCAAGATGGCGGGAGCAACTTCTAAATTGTGAGACACTACAGCAGGACTTGGATTTTTTTTTTTTTCCAACAGTGTTTATGTATGGAGCTATGCATTTTTTAGTAGCTAGGAACATTCTATAATAAAAGTGCTTATATAGTGTTCATCAAGTTTAATTTAATACTTTCTGCTATATGCATGTTTAAAAGTCTGCTTATTAAAACCTCACTAGAATCTATGCAAAATTTATCAGCAATGACTTTGGTATTGACAATCCAGTTTTTTTTAAATATTTTAATTTTTTAACCACTTATATTTAAGGCCTTACTATACAAAAGTAAATCCCTTACAAAGTTTCACTTTGAGTGGGCATTCTCTAAATATATTTCAATTATTGCATAATTTGTTAAAAAAAAATCACTGCCTGAATTGGCGCAAGTGCAACAGAAATTCACCCACACTTATTATACTTCATGCAGATGTCATGGACGCCACAACACGTGTCTGCACATGTGAATTAAACTGCGATGAACTGTGTGTAGGAAGTCATTTATTTCGTGGATAAGATCACCTACACGTTATTTTGAGATCCACAAATTTAAACTGATTAAGTTATGACGCAAATACTAGATCAACAGCATCTTGACATGACTATGATAATTAAGTATATGAACTTAAAATGAAATATACTCAACTGAAATAAAACAAATCAGCTAAAAGTGAATAACTGTTACCACAGGTAAGGCTTCCTGCTATTTTTTGGAACGGCCTATATGGCAATATAATTGCGACAGAACGGTTTAACGAGCACATTGAATGAAGATTTGAACTGATCTTTGACTTCAAGGAGTGAAAGCATTCATAACTCCTGTTTTAAAAAGTGAACAATGTTTGTAGTTTTTGGTGGGAATTTCATAAACGTCGAAGTTATTATCGCAATCACCCCACTTTTTAAAATTTAGTTCTATTCTTATTATGGATATCTCCATTTTAATCAGATGTCCACGTGTCATCAGTGTTGACAGTTCCACTTTCAGACGAAACTAGCTGTCGTACTCTGAACATCTCACTTGAATGGAAAAAGTATGTTCATGCTGAATAAGCCGTTGCATTGAAACACACACACACACACACACACACACACACACAGACGTCACTTTTTGTGCCGTGTTATTCGACACTTTCTGGAGACACCGGAACCGGATCTCAGGTGACAAAACTTGACAGGCTCGTCACTTATCACCTGTCCGATAGAGGACGCTTTCATATAAAAGTGATAACAATTCTTGAATATTCTAACTCAGAAATATCTATTAACTGAATACAAGATCTTGGTTGAAACTGCATGATGATTAAGACTGAGTATATAATACTAATAGCTGTGCTTTTGATGCATATGAGGACCGGTAAGTATGTGCAAGACAATGATGGGGAAAGGGGTGGGTGTTGAAAGGTTATCTAATAAATGCACCCGAAGAAGAGAGTGAATTAAAGGTGAGCTTGTAAGATCAAGAAATGGCACATACATATTAAAGTCTGCATACCTTTTAATCCACGGAAACACGTACACAAAAAAGACAACAATCTGAACCTGGTGGGGTCTGCAAGTCGTACACCGCGAAGGTCAAACTGTAGGTGGCCATCGAGATTCCTAGACCTACAACGTAAGCCCTGTCACCCCGATATTTTTCTTCTGGGGGTAGCACTTAAACAAAAACAACATGTGCTACGTCTTACATTGTAGGACTACGGGATTCCCAGGTATGTATCACCAAGATTTTAACTTTGGGTATTGTTCACGTTTGTGGGGTTGTGTTTTCTTTGTTGTGTTTTTTTTTTTTTTTTTTTTTTTTATCTTGGAACGTGACCACTCTATAATAAGCAGGCAAATTGGATAATTGAACTTGGGAAATTTGAGCTTGTCCTAAAATTCGAAAACGAAAGTTTAAAAAAATATAAAGCCAAAATAAAATAAGGAATGTTTTCATGAGAAATAAATGGGTTATATTTATTCAAAAAAATAAACTGTAAAAATTGATGTTCTTTTATCTTTTTTATAATACAGTAAATACGTAGGCAATAATTAAAGGTATCTGTATTAAATGTAGAGAAGTGATTGTACAAGTAGATATGTAATAGTACTAGTAGATCTGTAATAGTACTAGTATAGATGTAATGGTACAAGTAGATCTATATTTAATAGTACAAGTAGATGTATATTAGTGCAGGTAGCTATGTGTTAGTACAAGAAGATATGTATTACATTTAGATCCATGATAGTACATGTAAATGTGTGATAGTATGTGTAGATATATGATAGTTCATGTAGATGAGGATAAGATAAAAATGGAAGAGTTTGAATTGTTAGCATAGATAGATTAGCACACAAATAGCTAACTACATCTCTTCAACTATATTCACATTAATTGGTACTCTAACTATGGTCATCTACAAGGACAGAGAGGTAAAAGATTCTGTTAAAAGTATATTAAACAAAAGATCTAGGTAGCACATGTAAATCCTTAATACTTCAGGTCAAAATTTGTTATACAAATTGCATTTGCTCAGAAGATCCCAAGATTTTCATGTTTCATCATCCAGACATGGGGTCCATTACAATTGTAATTGTAATTGATTGTTTTCAATTACATTGTCATCTGTAATCGCAGTTGTAATTATTGATTTCAGAAGGTCTGTAATCACAATCATAATCAAAATTGTCCCTCATTGGCAGTGTAATCGCATAGTGTAATCATGATTGCAAATTATTACAACCAAAAATACACTAATTATATTCTTAATAAATGTAAGAGTAATAAAAGTTTCCATAAACAAAAGACCATGAATGTTGACTAATACAATAAGGAATGGGTCATTTTAGGTGGCCAATATACAAGGTAATTTTTCTAAAAATATACTGTCTTATAGTGACCTTATTTGTAATCATAATTGTAATCATCTCCCTGTAATCATAATCATCTCCCTGTAATCATAATCTTAATCATCTCCCAGTAATCATAATCATAATCATCTTACTGTAAGCATAATCATAATCATCTCCCTGTAATCATAACTGTAATCATCTCCCTGTAATCATAATCATAATCATCTCCCTGTAATCATAATCATCTCTCTGTAATCATAATTATAATCATCTCCCTGTAATCATAATCATCTCCCTATAATCACAATCATAATCATTTACATAGCCCTTGGAATGTGAAACAATTCCATTTAAACATATGATCCACTTGCATGACAGAACTAGCACTTTTTGCAGGATGTGAGTTGTTTCCATTAAGGATAAATGTAAAGTCTTCTTTAGGGCCCTGAGTGATCTAAAGCACTCTCTTTTACCAGTCATTCCTATCTCACCTTATGTCTACTTGGGTTTGAGTCTTGGGGTCTGACAGTGGGGTTATGTGAGAAAGCTTGCCAGTTGCTTCCTGTGGGTTGGTGGTTCTTACCAGGGTTTTCCCTGATTCTTCCTCCATTAGATATTCTAGTCACCATGTTAGCCTGTCTTGCACAGAGAAATGGCATTTAAAACAAAACAATAACAAAAACAACAGTAAAGTCTTCTTAATTAATTTTAAAAATAAGTATTGTGCACATTATTTTGGGTTACATGATAACGTAGTTTATCTCCGCTTGTGCTTGAATTTGAACAGAATGACTACTGCATGTGTCAAGAAATTTCAACAAGACAATGCATATCATGGAATACAGACTGACCAATGCATGTGTCAGGATAAGGCATATGATGAAATACAAATTGATTCCTTACTTTAATGCTTTAGCGATTTTATAAATTAATGTTATGAGGATTTGCTACTCTTTCAGTGCATTGCTGCTACTTCAGTTTGTACATTGTGGATACCACAGGTGACTTAAATACATGCTCACTTTTAAGAGACTTGTCTGTAGATGCTTTCGGTAACCTAGTTATCTCCCTCACGTATTAGGTGTTTACTACATCCGGTAGGTAATGAAGCTGCTGGAGAAGACGATGACTGCTACCCTCTCTCTCTCTCTTCATATATATATATATATATATATATATATATATATATATACTCACACACATACACACACACACACAAAACTCTGGTCTTGTCTATATAGACAGGAGAACCATCACAACACATAGTTTATACAATTATTACACCTTACACCATTTTTTCTTTTTTGTATATACACAAAAAGATTAACTACAAATTAAAATATATAAAATGGCCAATCCTAACACAAACATGATATAGCATGATTAAAACAATATAGCATATACATATAACACACACAACATTAGGCTGATCCTTTGCCATGATCACTAAAATTTAGGGACCATAATATAGAAACCAGCCACAAGACCTTGTGTCTGAGGCAGGAAGTACATGTCATAAAATATATACTGGGAAAGGAAACAAAGGAACCAACTTCAGGGACTGAGAGTATGACCTACCATAAAACGCAAAGATCATGCCCTGAACAAAAATAATAAATACTTTTTCTTCCAAATTCATTTTGACTTTTTACAGAAAAACACGCACCAACAATATGTAGGATGTAGAAACACATAAAAACCTTTAAAAGTTTGGAATGGCTTTTTTGGGGGGAGGGGACACTTCACCAATAGCTTAACAAAGCTAAAGGACCAAGAAGTGCCCACAAATAAAACAGTATACAGTTCACCATTTGTAAAAGAACTTTGATAAACGGTATGCTTGTTATGGAACATGATTGTTGGATTATAGATCGGTATGACTAAAATAAGCAGTGAAAGACAGAATGGAAAGAAAAGAAAATACACAATGCAGAAATGGAAATAAGCAATGGAAATTATTTTTTTTGCTTTGATTTTTTTCATGAAAAAAAAGGAAGGAAGTTTTTAATCATCAGATGCATACATATCTGTATTGCATGATAGAAAATAGAATTAATTTTCAAAACTGATGCTAATTATTATATGAAACGTGAGTGCAATAGCTGTATGCAAATGAAAATGATCACTCATGAAATAATGTCATTGCCGAATTTTTGTTATAGTAAAATGCTTTAGCACAATGGAAACAAAGTACAGAATGGAATTTGTTTCTTTTATTTGTGAGTTTTTTAATTATGGAAGGTTGAAAGAAGGATTTCATATCAGATGCTTATTCTAAGCCTTATGCATAACATAGAACATGATGAATGAAGATTCATAATTGACTTAAATAAAATGCTACTTTCATCACTGAAGTTTAACTTTAATTCATTTTTTATTCTTTTTATTTGTTTGTGTTGTTATTGTTGCTATGGATTTGTCAAGGAATTGTGTTTCACTATTTTTTATTATTTCCAAATTGTCTCCTCCTTCTATATTTTTTAAATTTCAGTTACAAATACCTGTGAGGGTTTTACATATATCCATTGAGATATGATTATATCCGGGGTCCCCGAGTGGTCTAAAGCGCTCTCCGTTACGGATCACTGCCATCTCACCTCTGTCTGCGTGGGTTCGAGTCTCAGATTCGGCGAACGTGGATATGTGAGAAAGCTTGCCAGTAGTTTCTCGTGGGTCGGTGGTTCTTTCCGTGTATTTCCCGGTTTCTTCCTCCACCATTAATAATGGCCGTAATGTATAGCCTGTCGTGTGCTGAAAAATGGCGTTAAGCCCTACAACAACAACAACAACAACAACAACATATGATTATATCCATTGTGCCTAACAATTTTCTGTTTATTACTTTATCATAAATTTATTTCGGTCATTTAATTGAAAAGTTTGCCTATGGTTAATAATATTATTGAATTCACTTCATTCTGTGTTAGAATTGGTGAATGTAGACCAGCGGCAGTACCTACCGGAAATGCTTCTAGTGCAGCCTCCATACACTAAAGAGTTGGTCATTGCACTGGGGCTACTGCCAGAGTAGGAAATCCCTGTAGAGCATCATGTTTTATGTTTGCCGCTAACATCAACAATTGTGAAATACTTCCAAATCTGGAGATAATTTTCCATCCTTACTTTCATCTGTTTGGACAAGGACCAAGGATACAGAGTCCGATCATTTTGCCATGCCGTCTGCACATATTCCGAGGTTTCCTAGAAAACCGTGGACAAATGTTCCTAGGAGAAACCTCGGAGTATTGGTTGCTGACTTTCTGAGGTAATAGTCCAAGGACAAAATTTTTTATACCACTGTCCAAGGTTTTTATTGTCAAACGTCAGAGGCTGACCTCAGACTTACAAGGTTTTTTGTAACCAGTACTCCAAGGTTTTCTAGGAATCCTCGGACATGTCCATGGTTTTCAAACATTCTGAGAATTCCTCAGATATATTGTTCAATGATTCCTAGGACATATCGTCTGAGGTGTCCTTGGACATATCGTCCGAGGATTCCTCTGACACCTCCCTGGCATAAAACATCAGACCAACAATAATGAAGCAGATATTACAGAATATAAGAATACATTTTAGTTTTAATTTGTTCAACACATATAAATGAATTTTTAAAAGGTCCAAATATCAAGAATCCCCATAAGGTTCCTTTAGTGCCAAATTGTCCATTTAAATTTGAAAATCCATCCATCTATATACTGGTTTCTTGATGGTTTTAGCACTTCACTGATTTTCTTGTTTATCATCGCCTCTTTGATATTCTGCCATTTCCTTTGGATCAGTTCTGTAAAAAAAAATATTGAAAATATAAAATGTGATGAATTAATAAAACAAACAGTACGCATATAACATAACTATTATTGGTAGGCTTAAATTTACAGTCATGTTTGGAATCCTCGAGTTCTGAAAACAAGGTATTAAAGCTGAAAACATATTTCTATAATGGACTGTTTTTTCAATTTGGGACCAGTAATTCTAAATTTTTTATAACTAATACAGTCAATATTATATTCTGTTCTTGGCTCAATGCCTGACAAGTTCAAACTAATGTATTCAATCAATTATAAGATCCTGATGCATCCCTTTAAAGATATTATTAAAATTATTCTGAATTACTGTCTTATTTCACTGTACTGTAATCAACCCTTAAAGATATGATACAATGCTTGCTGCTTATAAAGTTTTTCGAAAGTTTGAAATTGCCACATCTTTATCTTACCTTGGACTTTTTTGGCATTACCGTCTTAGTCTGTTTTGGAGTTGCCATCTTGGTGGTTGATTTTGTTGCTATTGTCTTAGCTGTTTTTGGTGGTTTTGGTGATTGTGGATTCTTTACTTGTTTCAACCCTAAATTTAAAAAAAAGTGCAAACTTTTCAAATAATATGCAATATATTCCATGCCATTTACTAGTGATGGGAATTGATTACTTGGGAAGACATATATCCATGTTTATTGCTGAAAAAAAAATGTGGTTTGGCATGTTGGCCTTTAAAAATAAAAATAATAATCATTTTAATTATGCAACCTGACATCCTTTATAAAGTTAAGAGATCACTGATGCTTGCATTTTTGCAAATTCGTATGCAGCAGGTAAAATAGAGCATGAGATCAGTATCATGGATGCCATATTTCCTTTTCAATTAGACAAACAAAAGAAATCCAGTTTAAGTACTGTTTAATATCATCAACATATGACATGCATGAGCATTAATTATTTTAATATGGTGCACAAATTTACACCCAAAATGAAGGGCATATACTATCTGGGTTTGCAAGGTCTATAAAGTTGTTAAACAGTGGCCATCATGTGATGTCACGAATCACTACCTTGTTTCTAAAAGTAGAATGCGGCAGCAATTTCGGACAAATACATGATAATACGGCAGGCCAGTACAATTATTTAAATTATAAAATACTGTACTTAAAGAAAATGGATAAAGTAATACAGCTTTTCATCAGTATACTGAAGCAGTAACGACTCTGATTGATTGCTTTGTAGATTTTCTTGCTGCCTAACAAGCTATACGCATGGATATTCTGTTCTATTCTTACATGTCTTTAACCCTGTTCATAAACCTATTCTTCTGATTTAATGCACTATAATAATTATGTACACAGTTATTCTGAGATCCATTTTCGAGTCATTAAATATTTTTCAGATTTATTGTTCTTTCAACGATTTTAAACATGACTTCATTTTCATGTTTAATAATAATAATAAATAATTAAAACCATTAATTCTTTTCTTCTAAATTCAACTAATGTTAATGGGTTTGTTTGCTTTGCCCTGTTCAAAATGGGCATGGTTAAATAATTTTTATCATTAATATATACAATATTCTTGTTATTCACTTCCAAAGAATTACAACTGAATCGTACAAAGATAAAATCAGGAAAACAACAACAATAATAAGAGATTATTATTATTATCATTATTATGATTATTATTATTATCACATATCTATAAGGATTAAACAATGCATAGAAGTAGGAATGCTCAGTCCAATTTCCATACCATTGTTTCACGACAAAAAATTATTTTTAAAAAAAAAATCCCTCTTCTTCAACACACACAAGCTATCAATGAGATAAAGATGAAAACAACAATAAGGTTTACTGAACACTGTAGGCCTACATGTTTGTCCGAAAACAATACGGCTGACGGCGCAATGCCTAGTGGGTAAATGATATCATACAGTATTTATAGCTTGCCAAACAAAAAAACACATTCCCACCGAAAACAGACGGAATTGACTGAAAAACTGATGCATTGTAAATAAATGTTCCTATCTTTTTAAAATTTAATGTAATATAATAATAAAGAAATGAACTTACCTCCAATCCTTCCAGTAATTCCTTCTGTCATCACAAAACTTGGCAACCTTGCAGACACCAAATCTCCGACTTTGTAATCTTTGATTGCCTTTCTTTGCAGAACAATATTCAGGAGGTTACGAACATTTCGGTAGTTGGATTATCAATACATAACGCAAACAAGTTCATGGTGATTGATGAATCCACTCCATTATAACACAAGTTTTCACAGACCAGTTTGCTTTCAGCAGACCACTTTCGAATTTATACTCCAATGCTGAATTATCGTGGGCTCTATATCATCTCGGCAAACAGGATTTTCCAATTAATTTTGGACACACGCCATCTAGTGGTTGTTTACAGATGTAAAGCTGTAGCCAGTAAGGAAGCAAATATCTTACAGCACAATTTCCTCTAAAATGTCAACGTTTTTATAAGTTTACGATGAAAAAGTATGAACATCCTTTTTTGTAAAGCGCATGCAATTACATTGATTATCATATCAAAAACTCCAGTCAAACTTGCTGTACCTGCATTGGCTTTGAATATGAAATATATTCAGTGTATCGTCTGATGTTTGATGATTATAGGTCATATAAAGATGGTGACATGTCCTTACAAGGTCAAGGTTGCAATTTCATGGTAGCCAATATGGACCAAAATTTACAAAATGTTGCTTATGATCATACTTCTCGTACGTAAATAAGAATATAATAACAGTTAAACTTTCTTTATATCAGTAATTTTAATAATAATAATAATAATAATGGTTATATGTTTACATTTCATTGCCCACATTGCATTTAAAATTCATATAAAGTTAAGTAATATTTGCTTTTAATTTGTAATTCATGGATTCTGCATGGATTTACACTTGAATTACATTTGTGTGTTCGATTTTATCATTGGATCCTTTCATTTATTGTGGAAATACTAAGCCAGTACAAGCGTGGACAGTTCTTCTCATAGTTAAGTTGTATTTTATTTTTATTATAATATCTGCTACGTAAATTAGGCAAAATACCGCGGTACTTGATGTTCTTACTGGTACATATTAAAACTGTTTTGCTGTTGTCGCATACTTATAATTTGTAAAGTTTTAACTACTTTCCCTGTTTCTGTTCCTATAAAAAATCTTTGTCAAACGAAGCACGTAAATGTAAATAAAACAGCATATGGTGGCTGACCAAGATTAACGTACCATGGGGGAACAACTCTATATTATCGTGATAATACAGCATTCCACGCTGTTATTACGGCGTGTACAAGATTGATTGATGAATTGGCTGCTGTGATTGGATAATTCTGTGCTCTGCAACCAGTGGGAGAATGCAAAAGAAATATTTCCCAGAACTTTCCACAACTTAAGTATTTTTAAATTTAAAAGCAGTAAATAGATAAGCACCTGCTACGAGCATTACGTAGGGTCCTTCAGTTATCTAAATTTTGTTCTATAAAATAAAATTTTCTCCCAGATTCCGATCGCCCACAACCGCTCCGGTGGCCTAGTGGTTAGAGCGTCGGCCTCGGATGTGGGAGGTCGCGGGTTCGAACCCCGGCCGAGTTATACCAAAGACTTTACAAAATGGTACTACCAGCTGCCTTGCTTGGCGCTCAGCATTAAGATGTTAGTGTTAGGACTGGTCGGCCTGATGTCAGGATAATGTGACTGGGTGGGACATGATGCCACATGTCTGCGGCATGATGCCCCAGTACTAGTCATCACTATAAATGTGATACTGCAGACAACGTAGCAATATGACTGAAAAATTGTTAAAGCTATGTTAAAAATCTAAATCACATCACATAACACCATCATCTGCAGACCGGAAGTGCCATATCAGGCCAAACAAATAAAAGTTCCCGGTCGACCGACCGTTGCCACTTATGCTGCCGACCCTAGCACTTTTTCCTCGGTTTAAAAATAAAGAAATGAAAATATTAATCTTGAAGTGCTTAGTACATTTTATATATATATATATATATATATATATATATATATATATATACACACACACACACACACACACACACACACACCCTTATTTTAAAACCAATGCAATAGGAAATACACATGGGGTGGTCTCATAAACATATATACAAAGGAGGCTTTAGCAAAGCACTGACATTATCAGTGTTTTTAAGACAAGCAAGGTCAAGAAGCAGAATTCATTTACAACTGCATTTCAAGAAAAGAAATAAATTGAAGAAGAAGCTTTTGAAGTTCAGAGATACCTCTTCCACGGGTAAACTTGCCATGTATTTGCAGCTGGGAAACTATTTGTGTCCAAGGGAAATATAGAGGGAAGAGTTCATCTTCAGGTGTTGGAATTTAGGTGTTTAAAATCTTTATCAGCTACAAGTACACAAACACAAAGAATAGATGTGGCTTTGCAAAGCTTAAATGAGGATTATAAATGTTGCCTTTTTACTTGGAAAATGTATTGTACAGTACCTTGTTTGTCTACATTTCATGAATACTTGAATTGTATATAACTAATTGCAAATAAAAAGACTTTACACCAGTTTAAACTCAGAGTGAAAACATTGTTCAAATTTATGTCATCAGTAACTTTGGAGGTCATTTTTCATGTTATTTAAACAATAAAAGCCAACTTTCTTTGTAAAGTTTAATATTTTTCAAGTCCCTGAATGGATTGTACGTGTTTCAGAGATAGAATCAGTGTTGTGCAAGCAGAGTACAACCCCTTTTTGTTGCCAGAAAACAGAATCAAGTGTTTGGTGCATTCTTCCCAAATCATTTTGAAAGGGATTAAACTTCCATGTAACTGTGCTATTATCACCGTCATATTAAAAATGATAATTAAAAATAGTGCCATGGCAGTCATCCATGCAATTTTTTTCAGACTCAGTTGTATACATGTATTTATAATTATTATTCTGGTAAACTAATGTGACAAATAAAGTGTCATACGATTTTTCAGAAAACATTTTTACACTAATAATGTAATAGTTTATTATCCTTCTAAACTGGTACTTTAAATTATTGTTCCTGTAACTAACACACAAACACAAATTTTAAGAAAAATGTCATGTGACCCTTTAAGCATTGAAGACTTTACTTTAGGATCAATAGTTAGAAAATATATTTTTACAGTTGTCCTCTGTGGTTACAGGGCATTAGAATTGGGACCACTGTGTTACACTATGATGATTGTATGAAGTGATTAAAAGTGTATGACTTCTTAGAATTTTTCTAACTGGGAGATTCCAGCATGTATATAGGTTTTGGTTCTTTATCTCATATTTTTATCTCCATGTAAATAAGATGTGAAACCAAAATCTGTGATCCTGTTTGGCACCATGATGCCTGAACTGAGATGGTACACTGTAAAACTCATATCAATCAATGAACATTAATTAAGCCAATTTTTTAATTCAAATCCTAGACTTGTTAGTTGTTTCGGTAATGACAAACATTATTCATTTTAATAAACTGTAAAAATATGTTCTGAATAAATATAGAGAAATCTCTAAGTGCACAGTTAAAACAGACCAAGTCCATTTCCTAGCTTAAAATTCTGAAAGTCGACATTTCCAAGCTATGTCCAAGCTAAAAAATGACTAAGTTCTTATTTTCGAGGTTTTTCCAAGGCAAAAATTAACTAAGTTCTCATGTCCAAGGCTTTGTCCAAGGTATTTCCTAGGATTTTTTTAATGTACGAGATAACATCCGAGGTTTGCTTATAAAACCTTGGACAAAATATCAGCATTGTCTGAGGTTTTCCTAGGAAAACCATGGACAAACCTTGGATGTCCAAGATTTTAGGTCAAAATTCCAAGTATAACCTCAGAAAATGTACAACAGGGAGTGCTTTATTTATAGTTTAAACAAAAGGCAAGTTTTATAAACAATTGCATGACTAATACAAAACAATATCATTTACACTTATACTTAAATTGACTACCTTACAGGCATGTGTAGTTGGTGTGCTGTCAGCATTACAAGTATGTGTAGTTGGTGTGCTAACAGCTTTACAGGTATGTGTAGTTGGTGTCATATCAACCTTACAGGTACATGTAAGTTGGTGTGCTATCAGCCTTAAAGGTATGTATAGTTTATGTAAGCCTTACAGGTATGTGTAGTTGGTGTCCAGTATCAGCCATACAGGTGTGTGTAGTTGATGTCCAATCAGCCTTACAAGTACATGTAGTTGGTGTCTATCAGCCTTACAGGTATGTGTAGTTGATGTTCTATCAGCCTAACAGATATGTATAGTTGGTGTCCTATCAGCCTTGCAGGTATGTGTAGTTGGTGTCTATCATCCTTACAGGTATGTGTAGTTGGTGTCCTATCAGCCTTACGGGTATGTGTAGTTGGTGTCCTATCAGTCTTACAGGTATGTGTAGTTGATGTTCTATCAGCCTAACAGGTATGTGTAGTTGGTGTCCTATCAGCCTTACAGGTATGTGTAGTTGGTGTCCTCTCAGCCATACAGGTATGTGTAGTTGGTGTCCTATCAGCCTTACAGGTATGTGTAGTTGATGTTCTATCAGCCTTACAGGTATGTGTAGTTGGTGTCCTATCAGTCATACAGATATATCTAGTACTATCAATACAATACCACCTCATCTCTACGATTTGTTCCATATGAGGGATGACACTCTGTGATGTGTTATGTAAGGGATGATACTCTCTGAGATTTTGTTCTGTAAGGGACGACACTGTCTGTGATTTGTTCTATAAGAGATGGCATTCTCTGCAATTTGTGCTATAAGGGATGCCACTCACCAGTAGTGGGTTTGATGTTCTTAAGCATGAGGAGTTTTTCATTTTACATATTTTGCCACATTTGATTTATATAACATTTAATGTTGTATGGAATCTTTCATTTGGAAACAGGTGGCTACAGGGCAGCCTTGGCTGCTTTATGTACCTTTTCATTATCCATTCTACCCATGTGTCTAGACAATTAACAATACAAAATGTTTTCACCAAATTGTATAAACAAATCATGCTTCTTTAACATCCTGGATATTAGTTTTTACAAGGATTTAGAAAGGGAATCCAAAAGATGATAAATTATTAAATTGAGAAGTTTCTTTGTATTGCAAAGATTGCAGTATTGCTGTCATTTCTACCATAAAGCTTTTTTTCTGGTAGCCAGCTTGAGATGGTGTCTTGAGGTGTTGCAGTGACAACTCCAAACTTGCCTCTGCTTTTTGAACTGTCTTTGTACAGGGATGTAAGGTTATGATAAGAGGTTCTGATTTCATGGAATTTACTCTGAAAATAGAGAGGATTTGTTGAAGACTTTCAGGGTTGGCAAAAACAAGTATAAATTTTGGTGAGTATTGACAATCATGGTAGTTATTTTTGGAACATTGAATTTTGCAGTATTGACATTGATTTTTGCTAATTTTCAAAGTGAGGATAAATTCAATTGCCAAAAAATTGTTTCTGAGCATATGATTGTGCATTAGAACGTAGTTTGATAGTATACTGAAAGCCAGTTTTGTTTGAGGTAAAGTGTTGTTTCATTTGCCTAAACAGAGGCTGTCTGAAGAAGTTGTAAATGTCTCGAGATATCAATTATGTGGATGCAAAATTACTTTATGGCCGTAAATAAGCTCCAAAAAACTTGTACTCCCCCACAAGTGGGTGAAGATAACCTTCATCAATCAGCATAAGTGCATACAAAAAGATTTAGAAAATTTGAACCAGTTTTCAATGCTGTTTATTTTGATGTTGTTTTGGGCTTAACACAATTTTTCAGCTCACATTAGGCTATACATGGTGGTCAGTATAACTGGTGGCGGAAGAGCTATGAACCCACAGGAAGCTACTGGCAAGCTATCTCACATAACCAGATTGGCCTGGCCTGAGACTCAAACTCACCCTTGACCAAGGTGAGATGGTAGTGATCAGTAAAGGTGACTGCCTTAGACCAAGCAGCCACACAATTTTGACATCAAGTAGGGTGACTGACAATATGCTACCATGAGGAACAAACCTGAGGATAGCTTTCAGAAAGGGTGCTGCCCACCTTAACTCTTAAACTTTTATCTTTTAGGAAATTGGAGATAAAGTTGGGTAGTCAGCAACTTAAGGTTGAATAAGTCATTCACTATGCTATATTTCCATGTGATGTCATAAGCTTTTTCATGTGGTGTATTTTCTCTTTGAACTGTTGAAGAAATGGGTACACAGTAGAGCATGTGATACCGGTAGTTGTTTCTCTTGGTTGACTTTAGCTAAAGGAATAAGGCTGGTTTAATAAATCAAACCAATCACAATTGTTGTTGCATACTATACTTTGGTTATAGTGTAATAACTAAACATAATTACCACATGGAAAGTATAGAGTTAGCTGACAGTTTACACACAGAATTGATATTGTCTTATTAAGAATAACATGAACTATAACATGAACAGTTCACATAAAATGTGGATAATTTTGTGCTCACGGTTGCTGAGTACTAGAATGCTGATGTACAACAAAATGCCATCAAAAGCAGGACATTGTTTGATTATATTTTATTTGCTGATCTCAAATAGGTTAAAAAGTGGAAAAGGTGCTGATCAAACATACAGTTTGGCCACCACAGCAGCTATCATGAAAATCTTGCTATCACTAATCCTTCTGAATGGATGGTCATATCAAGATGGTATTTTCACAAAATGATGTCAGCTTGGTCTTAAATTAAAATCACGTTGATCTGATGCTCAGTGAAAACAGGTAATCCCAAATGGCCACTATAGCAGCCGTATTGGAAATCTTATTGCTACTTTTTAACAGATAGTAATTAAAACCATGGGCTTTTCGTTGGAAGAGATATGATGATGTCCAGCTGATCTTAGATAAATACTATGCTGATCTGATATCCAATATGGCCACCACAATGGCATCTTGATAATTTTATCACTTGTCATGTCAGCATGGTTATTTCATCAGAAGACAGGATGTCTGGTTTGTACTGAATGAAAATAGTACTGATCAGACAGTCCAGGATGGCCATCATGGTAGCCATTAGGGGTGAAACGATACACCTGTGCCATGTATTGATACAATTCATGATATGCAGCCTGCAATATGATACATATCGATACACGTATGAACTTGATGGTCTTTCTACCTTTGGAAGGTAGGTGGTGCCCTTTCGTGTATGTTGACATTCTTGGTTATATTTCCACTATGCAGATGGACATATAATTATCATATTTTTATATGCAATCCTCATTGATGAGAAGATAACAACAATAATTAAATCAAACAGACTACCTGTTGGTTACAGTGAGTTTTGTCCAACATTTTAGGCCATTTAATGGTGGCTTCATTTAACTCCCTTTGCTTTGTACAACATGAATGATTTGAAAATATTTTATTACCAATTTCATGTCTCAGTTACACCTGGAAGACAGAAGAAATAATGAAATTTCCTCATGCAAAGAAAATCTTATCAGAAAATGATCCAGGCATGGGAATAAAGTTGAATAACAACAAAATCTATCAAATTTTATTTCCTGCAGATGCAAAAGACTGCTGCAGGTACTTGTATTTATTAGTGAGGAAGGAAAACTATTGACTACACCCAGTCATATTATACAATTTTCGTTTAACTTAATTGCACAAGGTGATAAACTTGAGCAGTTTGAAATCTGCCCCATCGCTCATTCTATGCTAATTTCATTTATCCCATCAGCACTTTCCTTCACTGGTTAAATATCTCTGCATAAAAAAGACCAATTCCAAATTTGTTTCCCATGTACAGTTTAAGGAGAGATAATGACAGGATTTTATCCTAGGGGAGACCTCCTTTATCAAAGAAAAAAGGAGGGAAGGTAAAAATGGTCATAGGTCAATATTTATCTAAACTTGAATATCTGTCTCTCTTCCTGTTCACTTTCTTACTAGCTCTACTAAAACCAACATCTTTGAGAGATGTCACCTCTAGTTGTATAAGCATTAATCTGTTAATTAATTCTGAGCATTCTCTGCTCCTTTTCTTTGTATCAGTATTGTTCTGTGCTTCTTTCTGAAGGGGTGTATACATAGCTAGCTATGTCAGCTTGAATATGTTGGGAAACTGATCTTTGTGACTGATATTTACAATTTTCCAGAGATCACAGATATTATCTTTTGGATACATCTGTTCCAAAATAGGATTTTTCACTAACATAAACTTCCTTTGTTAAATCAGTAGGACTAGTTTACTGACTACTATGCCATATTTGGGTCTAGGACATTACCCCCCCCCATCAATTACCCCCCTGCCAATACCCCCCCCATCATTTACCCCCCTGCCATTACCCCCCTGCCATTAATTATTGCTATTGTGTTGGCTTTACCTCAATGAGATTCTAGTGTACACAGTACACAAACACAATCTATAGCGACAACAAAGAGCGACGACGAAGATCTTCCCCTCGAATTGGTTTCACCTCAAAATTATTTTATCCTGTGCTCAATCAATCGAACTAAAGTAAATAAGAATTTTATTGTTAATTATTGCTATTGTGTTGGCTTTACCTCAATGAGATTCTAGTGTACACAGTACACAAACACAATCTGATAAGAGTATGGGCTTCAAATCAATAAAAACGATTTTAGTAATTGAATCTGTGCTCAATATACATAATGCACTGGTTTCACATCAGTGAATTCGAGCAGAAATGGTTTCTACGTGCATGCCCCAGAAAAGTATAGAAATATAAACCCTATATATACCTTCCGAAAAACTTAATATCACCATAAAAATAGTTTTACGATGGAGAAAGTTCAGAGTATACGTGGAAAACAGAAAATTATGCACAACGGTTATATCTATGTAAAGCAGAAAGATTTAGCGGCAGGTGTAATCAGTTACGAATGTGAAAAGCGACGAGGAAATGTAAAGGGAGTATCTGAATGTAAAGCAAAGATCAAAGTTAAAAATGATCTTGTAGTTCGATCTCTGCATGAACACACACATGCACCAGATTCAGCTCGATGTGAAGTTCTGCAAGTTAGACAAAACATTACAAGAAGAGCAGTGGAAACAGAAGAGACACCTCAACAGATTCTTGGCCGGGAAATGCAGAATCTAAGTGAAGGAGCATCAGTACAAATGGTTCCTATACAACATCTTCATCATCAGGTTCGTCGACAGCGACAAGCTATTCATGCTCCACAGCCTCTTCCAACTAATCGAGCAACCGTTGAATTCCCAGATGATTACAAAAAACTTCCTAATGGCAAAAATTTCTTGTTATTTGATAGCGGTGTAGGAGATATAAACAGAATTTTAATCTTTGGGACTGAGAAAACGTCGTCGTTATTAGCACAATCTCCTAATTGGTTCATGGATGGAACTTTTGCTATTGTGCCCGAGCTCTTCTTTCAATTATATACGGTCCATGCACTCATCAGTGGTGATGTCATTTCTTGCCTCTACTGCTTGCTCCCAAATAAAATTACTGAAACCTATCGATGTCTATTCATGCAGATAAAGGCACTACTTCCCAATGCTCAGCCTGCAACAGTGATGATGGATTATGAAAAAGCAGCTATGAATTCTGTTGCGGAATGCTACGCAGGAATAGATGTACAAGGATGCTTTTATCATTTATCTCAGAGCATATACCGGAAAGTACAAGCTCTTGGATTTCAGCAAAGATATCAAGATGACGCAGACTTTGCAATGTCGGTTAGAATGGTAGCTGCTTTGGCTTTTGTGCCGCTTTCTTCCACTGTGCAGGTTTTCGATGAACTTCAAGAATCGACAGAAGATGATGACATGAATCAATTGCTGGATTATTTTGAAGACAACTACATCGGTAGAAGAAGACGTCGAAACCGAGCTAATCCAGTCTTCGCTCCTCAAAGTTTGGAGTGTACACAGCCGTGTTCAAAACGAATTACCTCGTACTAACAACAGCGTTGAAGGTTGGCATCGAAAAATGCAAGCTGCCATTACTGCTGACCATCCAAACATTTGGCGCTTTTTGACAATCCTTCAAAGAGAGCACTCATTCCTGAATGTGACAATTTCTCAGCGACTTGGAGGACATCCAGTGGAACCAACTCGAAAGAAGTAACATGACTGCAATGCTCGGATTATGAACATTGTGAATGACTTTGGTAATAGAGAGCACTTTGAATACTTGCGAGGGATCGCACATAACATTCAAATGTAATATTATCAACATAACATTATTTTATGGTATTTTGTGTGATTGAAATTGCAGTTCAAAATAAAATTTACAATAATTTTTAAACTTATTTTAATTAATTTATTAATGGGGTAATGGCAGGGGGAGGGTAATGACAGGGGGGTAATGGCAGGGGGGTAATATACCGGGGGGGGGATAATGGCAGGGGGGTAATTGACGGGGGGGTAATGTCCTGCTTGCGCCATATTTCTTATCTGTTTCATAATGCAGTATAAGGGTATTTAGTCCATCAGTGCTTATGCAGACAGAGGTATTAAAATAAATATCTTCACTTCTTAATTGCATTTTTAACCTTTATTTTATTCAGTTTATTTTCACCCTGATATGGATACATGTACTGTATATGGTTTTGTAGCATATGATCCGCAGGGTGAATTTGATTAATTAAACAAATGAAAATTGCATTATACATGTACTTTTAAATTGTCTGCATTTTAGTTAGGCTCAGTATTCTACCCTTTGTACATTTAATTTCAAAATACCACTGAAAGGGTCATGCTGTCTTTATTTTGTCCATCCAGCATGTGTATCTGACTCATATTTAACACCATTTTGGGTTCAAAATCACTCACTCGTGTCTCCATTAACACTTTCCCAGCTCCAATAACCTGATATACTTGATAACTTTAAAAATTACTGTTATCATCACTATCATCAGCAAGTATTTGCCGAACAAAATCGTAATACACCACACTGGCAATCAGACATTTGGATTTTCTAGGTAGCCCGTATTTTAAACACGTATTTGTAAAACTTTCTTCATGAATGGTTCTGCTTAAGTACTTGACATATCTAATGACATTCCTGCTAAGTCTCTCTGTTGCTCTGCCAATATTTCCTGTTTGTCACACAGAGATTAAGCTATATTGATTTCTGATTGGTGGTTATTGTTTAACCTGGAGCGGAACAAGAAATAACCACAAATGAGAATTCAGTGTAACATATTTCAGCATGCAACACACTGGTAGCGTAGCTTTCAGATCGACCAAAAGAGTCAAGATACAATTCAAAGTAGAAACTTTGCGTGAAAATGGTTATTAAATAATGAGTAAAGTACTTCATTAAATATGTGGAACACGTCTGGAATGTATAGTATATGCTGAATATCTGGGTTAAGATAATTAGCGTGAAATGGTGTGGGGGGCAGATTACGAACCATATCACTTTATGTTAACTTGTAGACAGTGAATGAGTTGTCTCAATTAATCTTTTTCGGTTTTACTAATAAACATGAGTGCCAATGATTGCAAATGCTGTTTCAGATGGATTATAATTCTACAGAATAACAAGGCAACTAATAATAATTATTCATGACTGCTGAAGACTAAAATAACATGCATACATTAAGTATCGTTTTGTATCAATTCTCTTTCTCTAGTATCGATATGTGTATCGTTTCAGCAAAAGTATCAATGCATCGATATATCAATGACTCGTTTCACCCCTAGTAACCATCTTGCAATTGTTACTTCAAAATGGAAAGTCATATCAACATGGGTTGTCACCAAAAGTCTCCTGATGGTATCTAGCTTGACCTGAATGAAAAGGCTGCTTTTCTTACTTCCAGTATAGTTGCCAGAGTGACTAATTTGAAAATCTTGTTGCTCAAGAATATCAGAGATCATTTCAACACTCAGCACTTGAGAAGAATAAGTTGATTTATCTTGAATTCCTGCAATTTTCTTTATTGTTAATGTTGTTCATTTTCTGTTTGCTCTTGTTTCTTAAGTAATTCCTGATGAAAATTGTGTTTCATAACTAATTCCTAGTGAAAATTGCACAGACTCAGACAGGTCATGTAATCGTGTACTATCGGTTATGCCTATTTTACTTTAATAATGAGTGCTGTTGTAAACAGCTGCCAACTAACTATTGTTAAACCAAAAGAATTGTTTGTTTCAATTAAAAAATACAACTTAATGATAAATTAAAATGTTAAAAGCAACCTCTTGTATAATGAAGTAAAACTGAGTTACTCATAACAGTTAGTATCAGGCTGTAAATTATCATGTGAGTGTTGTTTCATTTTGTGATTTAGCTGCTAAAAAAGTAGGAACAATTTTGAAAATTGTTAGAAACTGTGAGAAATATGCATCAGTTAACAATAGGGTTCTGGTAGCCACCTGTTAAACTAGGGTCAAAATCTCAATGAGGGGTCCAGTACAGATTATGGGTGGGGAGCTTACTCTAATAGTACGTGCTTTGAGACCAGCAAGTTGTTTGCACACATTCTATTTGTTTTCACAAATGAACATTACAGAGAGCAACTAGATATGGTAAAGTCAGTGTAGGGCAGTCTCAGCCTCTATAAATTCTGTATTTCAGGCAGGTTTTGCTAAAGACATTTGCACTCAGATAGTAAGTTTAATTCCAATCTGTTGATCCAAGATTACATTAAATATTTTCAAACTCTTTTATAAGGAAACACAGTGACTACTGAATTCTCATGTGAACTGCCAATGCCTTTATGTAGACAGTCCACTACTGCATTGCTGTCGTTTGTTCTCTACCACATCCAGTAATGTTGGAAAAAAATATACAGTGGAAAAAAGCAACTCATTGGTCCATGGAGATACATTTGTCAGAGACCAAGCATCTCACCCCACAAAAGTACCCCCCAAAATTTACACTGTGAATAACTTGTAAATTCAACACATACTAAAGATACCTGAAATTTTATTCAGCACAAAGTTATGAAATTAAAATGCTGACAATCCCTTATAGCAACAGACAAGGAAGCATGGAAGATGGATGGTGTGTAACTGGGGCTTATGATACCTGTAGAGAAACAAGATGAGGTGGCTGTTTAGTAGTTCACAGTGACTAGCATATCAGACATTATAATAATAATAGCAATAAAAATAATAATAATACTACTCTATTATAGAGGGTTACTGATTTGGCCCATGACTATTCTCCCTCAAGGCCCTTTTAAAAAAAGTGTAGCAATGTGCATCATACAAAAGAATATAGTAATTACTATTTATTTTAACATGTCTTTATTAATGTAAAAACTAAATTACATTATACAGTAGTCTATTAGTTTTATGTACTCTTGAATCTTAATGAATTTAAAGAAGATATCACAGTTTTAATGAGGTTTTTAAACACTGATGTTGAATAAGAATGGTGGAATGTTTAGTGAACCAATGAGAACAGAGCTGGAGTTGGATTTATGTCCAGGAGAAATTGGTGCTTCTCAGTTTTAAAAATAAATTTAGCATGAGGGAAAAAATGTTTCTTTTAAAAAATAATTTTTTACTTACTACATGTATATTTGTCCTTTGCATTTGTTATGTAGGAGTGTCTATAGACTGCTACCAATGTGCTTCTAAGGATGGAGACTCAAGGACTCGAGTCTGTCTTGATCCATATGACCCAGTAGAAAATGAAGGGGACATGGGGAGTTGTGGTTACCTGGATACCCACTGTGTGAAGTATAAGACCATCAGCAAGCTTTATGATTCTGGTTTTATAACTGGAGAACCAAAAGGTAATTGATTGTGTAAAGGTAAAGAGTTAGATGTCAGTCACCAAATGCACAAATTAATTTGGAAGGTTTGCTAGGGTTTCAAATATTGAAAATCATTTTATTCTCTTCTGATGAATTGGTAATCATTTTCCTGACTCTTACAATGTATTGGTAATCATTTTCTTGACTCTGATGCAATGGTAATCATTTTCCTGACTCTGATGCATTGGTAATCATTTTCCTGACTCTCTGATGCAATGGTAATCATTTTCCTGACTCTTCTGATGCATTGGTAATCATTTTCCTGACTCTTCTGATGCATTGGTGATCATTTTCTTGACTCTCTGATGCATTGGTGATCATTTTCTTGACTCTCTGATGCATTGGTAATCATTTTCCTGACTCTTCTGATGCATTGGTAATCATTTTCCTGACTCTTCTGATGCATTGGTAATCATTTTCCTGACTCTTCTGATGCATTGGTGATCATTTTCTTGACTCTCTGATGCATTGGTAATCATTTTCCAGACTCTCTGATGCATTGGTAATCGATTTCCTGACTCTCTGATGCATTGGTAATCGATTTCCTGACTCTGATGTGTTGATAATCATTTTTCTGACTCTGATGCATTGGCAATCATTTTCCTGACTCCTCTGATGCATTGTTAATCATTTTCTTACTCTCTTATGCATTGGTAATCATTTTCCTGACTCTTCTGATGCATTGGTAATCATTTTCCTGATTCTGATGCATTGGTAATCATTTTCCTGACTCTGATGCATTGGTAATCATTTTCATGACTCTTCTGATGCATTGGCAATCATTTTCTTGACTCTCTGATGCATTGGTAATCATTTTCCTCACTTTTCTGATGCATTGGTAATCATTTTTCTGACTGATGCATTGGTAATCATTTTCCTGACTCTCTGATGCATTGGTAATCATTTTCCTGACTCTCTGATGCATTGGTAATCATTTTCCTGACTCTCTGATGCATTGGTAATCATTTTCTTGACTCTGATGCATTGGTAATCATTTTCCTGACTCTTCTGATGCATTGGTAATCGTTTTCCTGACTCTCTGATGCATTGGTAATCATTTGTCTGACTCTCTGATGCATTGATAATCATTTTCCTGACTCTCTGATGCATTGGTAATCATTTTTCTGACTGATGCATTGGTAATCATTTTTCTGACTCTCTGATGCATTGGTAATCATTTTCCTGACTCTCTGATGCGTAATCATTTTCCTGACTCTCTGATGTGTTGATAATCATTTTCCTGACTCTGATGCATTGGCAATCATTTTCCTGACTCATCTGATGCATTGGTAATCATTTTCATGATTCTTCTGATGCATTGGTAATCATTTTCTTGACTCTCTGATGCATTGGTAATCATTTTCCTGACTCTTCTGATGCACTGGTAATCATTTTCTTGACTCTGCATTAGTAATCATTTTCCAGAATCTGATGCATTGGTAATCATTTTCCTGACTCTCTGATGCATTGGTAATCATTTTTCTGACTCTGATGCATTGGTAATCATTTTCCTGACTCTCTGATGCATTGATAATCATTTTCCTGACTCTCTGATGCATTGGTAATCATTTTTTGACTGATGCATTGGTAATCATTTTCCTGACTCTGGTGCATTTGTAATCATTTTCCTGACTCGTCTGACGCATTGGTAATCATTTTCCTGACTCTGATGCATTGGTAATCATTTTTCTGATTGATGAATTGGTAATCATTTTCTTGACTCTTTGATGCATTGGTAATCATTTTCCTGACTCTTCTGATGCATTGGTAATCATTTTCCTGATTCTGATGCATTGGTAATTATTTTCCTCTCTGATGCATTGGTAATCATTTTTCTGACTCAGATGCATTGGTAATCATTTTCCTGACTCTGATGCATTGATAATCATTTTCCTGACTGTCTGATGCATTGGTAATCATTTTCCTGACTCTGATGCACTGGTAATCATTTTCCTGACTCTTTATTGGATTGGTAATCATTTTCCTGACTCAGTTATTGGCATTCAAATCACTGTTGATGCAGTTTTAAACATTTTCTGAAATCCACTTGCCTTGTCAGCTCAGTACTGAAATTGTTTGCTCTTACTCAGCTGAGCAGTTGTATTTATGAAGTTCACAGTGTTAGCAACAGGCTTTCAAGTAGCCCTTATACTGCATTATCTAGCTTTTTAAAAGGGGTTCCTACTTTTTTTTCCTAATTTTCAGCAAATCAGCTGTATTATCCCTACTTTAAAAAATGAAGACAATCTTTTATTTTTTTTAGTATGCACTAACCATCATACAGAGGTTCTTATCTCTCTGCTTTCTTTATAGCAATATATGCCATTTTATGGGAACATCTGGTGGTTTGGTGTTAGGAATTAACCTATGCAATTGGGGCCATCTATTTGTTCTGCTTTATATGAGGTAGAATCTTGCATGGTTCCCACGCTACCGGGAAATCGGGAAAAAGTTGGGAGAAATGATAATTTTTTCCTGACAGTGAAAGTCCTTGAATTTTTAAAATATTGATGGAAGTTGGGAAAAACCCGGGAATTTTCCGCCATGAATTGACGCCCGAAACAATTAGGTAATTGAGTCGTCACTGAACTGATCCTGAGTTAAATTTATTTGAGTTCTGACCAGAATATTCGGAGGTTGCAGTATGGCTCTTTTGCCGTACAAAATGTATATTGAGTCAGGCCAAACAATCAGTGCATTAGATTCGTCTAGTAGATTTTTTCCACAGACAGCTCGACATCTGTATTTTTCCTTACTTGGAAGGCATGAAAACCTGTCTAGCTTCACAAGAGGCCAACATGGTGGTGGGAAAGCTTAGCCGCTTACCAGATGGCCTTTGTTAAATTCTTTGTTAAATCCAGTCATACCTGCATGAAATTGATATGAAAATTATTTATTTTCTCAGAAATTGAGAGTATTAAAATCCTTATGTCATTAATCTGTGGAAAGACAAGACAAAACTACGGTGTTCATGAAATTTGACCAGGTACTCGGTGCATTGCTAGTCGCACGAGTACACAAATCTCACAACCCACATTTTCAAATGTTATAGAAAAAATAAAAACATTAAATAAAAGTTGTGTACTGGTTGTAATAAAACTAAAGAGCAAAAAGGAAGGAACACAAAATTCTTTACATTTATTCCATGAATTACTACCGGGGTTTTGTTGTATCACATGATTGATGAATCTGATTGGTGATTGGTGAATCTGACTGGCCAGATTGCTGCGACAGCAACAGGTTTCTTGTTATTCTCGAAATAAATACGTTGAGAATTATATGTTCTTTCTGGTTTTTACAAAAGGTATCTGACTTTCATTTAATATAATTTAATTTTTGTACAACAGCATTAAAATGGAGCTTTTTGATATCACGTGACTATTGGACTTCCCATGTAGTTGTTTGAGATTTGTGAAGTCATGTGACTAGTAATGCAAATGGCGATCACAGGGTCAGGTTTCATCTATGTTGTAGTTGAGTCTGGTCTGTCAGCGGATTAAAGACAAAGAATATAGTACTTGCCATTTCTGAGAAAATAAATCATTTTCCTATCGATTTCATGCGGTTATAAGTCATTATAACGTCGTTTAAATTTGCTAGGCCCGTTGGTAAGCAGCTACCATATGCCGCTACCACACGGTGGCGGCAAATTCTAAATTTTCGATATGCAGTTGCTCTGACCCCACACCCGAACCTAAATGTCCAAATGTGAAAAATGGGGTGGAATATTCGTAGGAAACCCGGATTAGAAAATGCACTGCTATTCGTTTTAAGCCAAATTTATTGTCCAAAAATGTCGACTCTCTGAGATGAACTTTGGTGCGAATCTATTACATAGTGAGATGTAGCTTGAAACATTGGTTGCAGACTTGAATAGAACACTAGAGAAATGAGGAATTGTCGTCCCTTGTTTTATATTTTAAAAAACGATAGGAGCCCCTGTATCAATAGAGGTTTGGGGACTGGTTTATCGAATCACAAGAAGACTATGTTGATTTTACAGAAAGTTCAGTCCTTGTTTGTACAACAATGTATAATTTGAAGGTCTTTTGTCAAAATTTAAATCAATCCATTTGTAAAATTGTTTTAATGATGGATTTTTAATCAGATTGTCTTAATGAGTGTAGGTTGTTGAAAAATCTTGTTTGGGGTTTTATTGGTACACAAATTCAGGGTTAAACCTTTTTCGTTACAAGATAAGATTCTAATACTCAGCTTTTGCTGTTTTGTTTTTTGCATACTGTGATAGGAAATGTTTAGTTCATATAGCATGCGTATATATTGCTATAGAATTCTTTAGAATTAAAGGATTGAAAGAAAACAAAACTAATTTATGTTCATTATGTTGTTTCCATATAGCAACATATTGCATGTCAGCAAAGTGAAGTCAGAAATTGTGTTATATACATTGAAATGACTTGACATGCCAAATTAAAGGAATATAGTCAAACTTGTTTCGTGTGATACGTGTTTGGTCTTGTACATGATCATCCTTTCTGATTTAGATGCAGTGGAAAGTCTTGAAAGAGAAACATCTTTAGATTTAGAAAATGAATATTTTATGATCTAAAATGCATTTTAATTCTATTCAGTAATGATCATATGTGAACCTTGAAAAATTTAATTTCATCCTGGAAAAACCCTGGAAATAACCTGGAAATTTATCTTTAGAAAAGCGTGGGAACCATGATCTTGACTAGTCATTGAGGCAGTGAGTCATAGATCCACTTTGCTCTACATCAGCATTGGCATAGGAAGTTAGCTGAAATATTATCTGTTTTTCACTGTCTGATTTGATGCAGCTGAATTAGAAACTGGACCATTCAGATCCCTTGTTATATTTAAATTTGGAGATTGTTGGGAATAATCATAGTGGCCTAAGTATACAATGACACATGTGGCACACGAGTGTCTCCAATGAAAGACTTAAAACTGTTAAATTTTGTGAGTCAGTATCTGTGAACATTATGGAAATTGCCATAGTGTATTCCTATCAGGTAACGTAACAAGATTTGTCATTAATTGATTTTGCTCGCTGTTTGATCTGCCAAGGTGTAGATAGGGTTATCATATTGGAACCTTGGCTAGCGAAGATACCTCTGTAGCAGACATACATAAGCCAAGTTGGCATTTCATTTGCAGCCCAAGTTAAGCATTTGATCTCCAATGCTAGTCTAACTGTGACAGGCAGTCACCAGACAAGCCAACCCATTTTCAAACCTGACTCAAAGTAAATGTAAATCACATTACAGATCTAGCTTCTATGTGAATTTAGAAATGCTAGGCTACTGATAATTAGCCTCTTGCCTTCTACCTTAAAAATTAGGGAGGTGTCAAAATATGAACCTATCCAGCAAGACCTCAGAACAGTTTGTTTCGTTTCTTCCCAGTCTGTTCTGGTAATTCGTATTATGTGATCAGAAACTGCACCATTATTCCAAAAGCTTCATTTTGCTTGATGATGTTTTTTTAAAAATTAGATTTCTGTTTACTTGCAGACTATAATCAGCAGTATTTCTATAAACCTTTCATGTGTACCTTGACTCTAAAATGTTGGACAGTGATTTTAAGCCCATCCTGAAGGCTATATGGAATTAAATTTAATTAAATTCATCATTTAAAGAAGAAAAAAAATGTGTGCTTCATGTTTTAAACATACAAAAATCCGTGCAAAAATTGAGAGAGCTGAGAATGGAGCCATGCAGTGTGATAAATGGGATCCGACCTTTGCCATGTGGAAACAATTTTGGAAAAGGATCTTTTGGCAAAGCTGAAAAGAGCCAGTAGCAGTTTGGAGGACAGTTAAAAGAATACACAGAGCTGTGTACTGTAAATAGAGTTATAACTGTACATGTACATATTTTGTAAAGTTTTCAAAATGATTTTATTAGCATTCTGGCTTTCCTTGTGGGGTTTTTATTTACTGGTAATTATTACTGATAATTACTATCTTTTTTTTCAAATGATATCAGGAATTTTTCAGTAGTATCACAAATTTTTACCCTTTTGTCCCAAATTTCTGGGGTTGGCAGTGGGCATCTCTGGTGTTAAGTACATGTATTAATTTATAAGGCTGCTACTCATCCTACGATTTTCAGAAGTGCACTTGTTTCCTGTCTGAACTTTACATAAATTCTCAAGTTCTCTAAATTTCTTTTAATTTTTGAGTGTGTTTCATGTTTACAGTGCTGTCCACATTATACCAATTGTGTAGCTAGTAAATTGTTGGTTTCAGTATCAACACTTTCTATTTTTATCAATAGGCTTACTAATATCATCATGATGTCTTTAATGGTATCAGATATAGTGTAAGCTTAATCATCTCACTTTAGTTTTTAGATTGCAACTTATACGACAGTTACACATAGCAAATTTATGTCCTATAAGTTTGGCCATTTAGTTTTCAGGGTGGGGGTAGGATCATGATTTTTTTTTGAGCTGCAATATTTTCTTTTCTTTTTTTCCAGATAAATACTATCTTTTTTCCAGATAATATCAGGGATATAACATGGTGTTATTTTGCTATAAATCAGAGCAAAATATTTTTCCAGCTACTGACTGTGACAAACAAAAATGAAACAAAAAAAGTTTCAGGCCATTGCCCCGGAACATTGACTTGTTGGTCCCTAATATAATTGTGTTACACCATGGTACATATCATGGTACATTCAGAAATACCACAGTATACAGCAGTACAAAATTTTTGTGGCACGAAGCTATAATTATTATTATTGAATGTTGCAGAGACGGTGACATTAACACGAACTTGCATAAACAGAGATGGTTGGGGTGAGTTTTGTCAAGCAATAGAAAGTGATGGTGCTTTTCTGATCCGATGTTTCTGTAAAACTGATGGATGCAATGGTGGACTGACCATTCTGCCCAGCTTTGTTGTTCTTTTTATGGCTTGTTCTTTTGCTATTTATTTCCATCAGCAAGTAGCATAATTTTGTTTGAATTAGAGATTTTATTGAAAATATCAAAGGTTTTAGAATGTATTAAAAGAGGATTTTTCTTTGAAATAATTTTATATACTGAAATCAGAAAAGATACATTGCAGAACTAAATACAGTAGCACCTGTCTTGAAAGGCAACCCCTTCTGTCAAAAAATAATGGTCTCTCATAACAGGTCGTACCACATTGATAATCTGGTCTGTCAAGATATGTGGTCTCTCATAGCAGTAGTCTTTCAAGACAGGTTTACTGTATTGTGTTGGAAGAGATTAATTTTTTGAGAATTTTCAGCATGCAAAAATAAGAGCAGTGATATTTTTTTTATCCAGCAAGCAATATGAGTTGCAAAAGCAGAATGAGAATGGGAGCCATTGAGTACACATATAGAACCTTATAGTGACAGAAATAGAGGATCTCAAATGGATACTGATTTAGTATTGAATTTATGAAATGCAAAAGCAGGACTTTATTCAACTCATTTCATAAATTCAGTATTAAATCATTGCCCATTTGAGATTCTTTTTAATCACATAGTTTTTATTTGAGTGGAAATTATTTAGATAGAAGATTGAATAATTTCGTTCATTCTGACAGACACTGCTCCTTTCATTTCTTGTGTGTAAAAAATAGTCCCAACAAAGTTGAACTAGTAAAAAGTAGATTATACTTTTTTACAAACTATAAATCAAAGAACATGCATCCATCCAAATAAGCAGAACATTTTATGAAGACAAAATCACTTTTCAACACAAAATGTCCAATGCATGTGATGTCACATCATTTGATATGGTACACAGTACCAGTCAGAGTTTATGTTCACCTTAAAATATCACTTTCACAACTCAGCCTTTCATTGTTGAGATATTCATGTGAAAGAGGATTATTGGATGCAGAAATTCCAGTATTTATTGTAATGTATTTTTGACCGGATATTTGCAGTATTTGATTTGGAACAGTAGACTGTACAGAAGATGTCAACAAATTTCTTTTTGAGTCAGATTTGCATCACATATTTACCGCATAAATTTGCTGTGGTTCAAAAAGGTTCTGTCAGTTGGGAGACCAGTTTATGTCCACATTCTTCTGTGAAAAGAGGGGCGTTTATTTAATCCATGCTTATATAGGATGGATTCTATGTTAAACATATACTGCCCCCCACCACCACCACCACCATACCCACCCCACACACCCACTATCAAATGAGCAATACCCTTAGTTTTACTTCTTGTTGTTGTTCTTGTCTTGGGGTTTTATGCCATTTTCATATGATGATATTGTTATTCATGACATAACAAACTCATGTGGGAGTAAATTGGCCATATTCAAACAAATGAGACCAATTTTCCCAAGTTCCTTTCTTGAGTTGAGTCAAAATATGGCTGCCAAAATGTTCATTGAAAACAAAAAATTGCAGAAGACGAGGTTTAAAAAGTTTTCCCATGATTGCAGCCAATCAGAAAAGAGAATATTGCACAATAATTTCATGGGCTTATTTGGACCAATCAGAATCACAGAAAGTGATATGTAACACATTGCAATATCAGAATTATGAAACTGCACATACTACAGGAAAACTCTACTGACTATGTGATAATCTTAAAATGAAGTACAATACAAAAAGTGTTCTTACCACTTAATAATATTGTACCCATGACCATATTCACACTATAACAGAAACCTTGTAATAATGAATGGCATTATGGTGAGGGAATGATGTACTGTTGATTACTCTTCACCTTATAACATAAACCTTGTTGTAATGAAAGGTATATATTGTGAGGGAATGCTATAGTTGCTGTGTTCGCTCATCACCTGTAAGCTACACCCAGTGTCATTGCACATATAAAAGTTATACACCTTCACTGAATGTCAATCATTCTTTCATCCTATGTCCAAGACAACATTTTGGAATGGGTTTCATAGCACCTGCTCCTAGGGAAGGAGGCTGAGGGGGACTAAACTAGTCCATGTACATTAGTTGTTCTTTTGGGTTTAATGCCATTTATCAGTACACAATAGGCTGTACATAGCAGCCAGTATATCTGGCGGGGGAAGACTCCAGAAAAATCACTGGGAAGATCCACTGACCCATGGGAAGCTTCTCACATAGGAACACTGGCCAAGACTGAGACTTGAACATATAAAGACAGAAGTGAGATGCCAGTGATCTGTAAAGGTGAGCACCTTATACCACTCAGACACCATTAGTTGTTCATTTTTGGTTACATGTTCACACTTAAGCTTTTGCACACGGTATAAACACTGTTATACCTGAAATTGTGAAACTTAGATTATGCCTCTTGATGAATACAACACCCTCATCACAAATGTAGGTCACTGGGGTCTCTATTTCATGCTTGATTCACTCTGGTTATCTTTGTGGTTTCAGTTAATTTTAGGAAGCTCTGTTCATGACAGAACCATCTAACTATATTATTGTATTTATATCTGCAGTACCACAGCCTTACCAAAAAGAAAGGTCACTGTGTCATTTAACCATTTTCTGGTTTAAGTTTTTGCATTTAGCTTATGACAAACTAGGTTTTATGAACCCTATGTATATACCTTTATACCTAGATTCATTAAAGCTGGTGAGAGGGTGCATCTTGATAAGAACTACATTGATTTGCCAAGGTGAAGATAGGGTTAACATAATCAGAACCTTATCTATCAAAGATGCTGGTTTTGGTGCATGTTATATGCATGCTATCCTTCCTCAAATCATGAAACTTGGTGAATGGATGTATCTTGATAAGTTCTATATCCATTTTGCCAAAAGAGGTCACTGTGACCTATATTTTAAGTATAGTGATTTTCTTCATTGGGACACATGTTTTCAAAGTAATAACAGAATAAAATCTTATCTCCCTCAAGAATAGAGAAAGATATTCTACAATGCATATGTCATGCCACACCTAGAATATTGTTCTGTCTGGAGTTATAGTGGTATAGAAAATCAGGAAAGATTATTGAAATTTCAAAAAAGAGCAGCTAGAGTTATTCTTGATGCTGATTTAGATACACCATCAACAAATCGTTTTAAAAACCCTGAAGTGGCTTCCATTTTAGCAGAGAACTCAGTTTCAGGAGGGTTTACTTTGTCTATAAATCCTTACATAGTTTGGCTCCTGATTATCTTGAATGTAATTTTAAATGTGTTAAAAATGTACATATGTATGAACTAAGATCCCTCTTAAACAAAAAGTTATATTTATTGTAACCAAATTCAGAGTTTTATAAGAAGAGTTTTGCTTTTTATGGAGCCAAACTATGGAATTCCATACCACCGTATATATAGTCAGCTGACTCATGCCAAGCTTTTAATAAGCTTTTTAGTCAACATCTACAGAATCAATCATTTGTATGATTGTGTTTAATTCAGTTGTACTACTTTTTACACCATTGTTATCATGTACTCACCTATCATGTCTTACACACGTTCACTACTACTATTTGTATGAATTTTGTATGTACTCTTCCAATGATCCTTGTGCATATTTTATTGTAGCAGTAGATAAATTGTCTAGTTTTAAACAGCATTTGTTGTCTAAAGACACCTAATCTTGTAAACATTTGTGCATTATATATATATATATATATATATATATATATATATATATATATATATATATATACACACATACATACATACATGTCATTGTAGAAGGCCTCATGGAAAATTGGTCAGTTGACCAAATGAGCTTCTTTAAATAATGTCATTATTATTATTATGATTATTATTATTATTATTATTATTATTATAAATTAAAATGTATACCTAGACACTGGGTGTAGCTTATATTTTCAATCATCAGCTCTTTTGCAACAAATAATAAATGTTCTTTCATAATATAACATATGTAAAGGACAACTTAGTGTTTTCTTTAAGTAGACTTCAGTATGTTGTTTTTGGACATGTTTTTCTGATGTGAATGTGTCCGTTTAAGAAAGTTTGACAGCAGTTCTGTTTATTGTATGTCCTGGCTAACTAACTGTATGATATGAATCTTTTAGGGTTTTTCCTTTATTCACAAATACCATAATCTAGTTAATATATACACTGTGCAATGATAAATATTTATGTAAATTTCATGAGGTTAAGCCTATAATCACAATGACAAGGTTATGAACAATGAAACTGTTATGCCAATGCACGGAATAGAAGAGTTAGCTCCCTTTATCTATGTTGTAAGGTTCTTTGGAGGTTCATTTTATTGCCATTATGGTAGCTAAATCAAACATATAGAAACCATTTTCAAGACGAATTTAATCCACAGTGTTACCAAGTAACAAGACAAAAATTCCTGATTTTCTAGTGGGATTTAAGCAGCCACTTGTTTGCATTCTTGGATTGAGACATGAACCTTTTAAAGGATAATTTTATGTAATTGTAACCCAAAAAGGAGCATGTGCTTATTAAAAGCTTGTATACATATTAATTCAAATATGGTGTTTCATTCATGTGGATCTACAATTTTATTATATAAACAGCAATCAAATTATATTTACAGAAACATGTTTGTTATTGTCCACATTTGTAAATAAATCAGAAATACCATTACTCAAACAGAGCTACATACATGTATATATGCTATTTCTATATCATTATTTTCATGGTAAAATTTCATAACTTTTTAATTTTTAACTTGATGCTTGCAGACTTAGCTCAACTGTAAACAACATTCACCTGGATCAGGGTCTGTTATTTGCCCTACTGATTACTCCTAACAAATCACATTATGCAATAGCAGATCTGGGTCTGTGCAGTTTGTACTTAGAATTGACTTGTATGTAAGTATATCAGGTAATACATGTACAGTGAATTTAGTGATTTTAGAAGAAAGATAACTTTGGATGTTGCTTTTAATTTAAAGGGAAAGTCCATAACAATTTTCATGTTCTATTATTTAAAAGGTATTCATTTCTTAAATATGGAATTGTAAATGAAGTTAAGATAAACTAGTGTTTATAGAAATATTTTAGTTCAGACTGCCATGTGTTTAGCACAGTCATATTGCAGAGTTAAATATGTGATTGATAGAGAGCATCAGAGAATTTGAGATATCTTGGATAGGATTTCATTGTGGACAACAGTGGCATTGATGAAGAGTACTTTTAGGTCATTTTGTGGGTTATAATTGTTACATGTTTGGTATAGAAATTATATAAACAAGTCAACTGCAAAATGCTTGTAATAAACAATAATGCAGATTGCACTTTTCATTTGTAAGTTTGATACGCATGCATATTGCTAAGATACACTCTTTTAGAATTCCTGAGATTTAAAAAGGAATGTAAATTGTAATCAGTTATGATTCTTGAATTACCATGCTCCTCCTGTCTACCACCACCTTTTAGTCAGTTGTGTTAATTAAAATCCTAATGAACCACTGAGAAATTTAATTACAGGCAAAGTGTGAACTGGTGATTCCTGGAGTACCAGATTTGTTCAGTCTGAGGTAGCATGGTTCAGATATGGGCAGACACCTAGATTGTGTTCCAGTAGTGTTGAGAATATCTTCAGATGATGAATATTGATGACTGGTGATTGGTTCATCCAGACTCTTCAACTATCAGTTTTTTAACATTTGGAGAGATTTTCTATCCTTTTCTCAGGGAAGACCAAAGTTATTTTCACATACTTGTCAAAGTTGCTCGTGACCAGCAATGTTGAATGGTCTAGCAGTATATTTCTAGTCTGCTATGTTGGTGGTTCTTGAATTGTACACAACAAAGGTGATTTGCCTGAAAGCTTTTATTTGCATTCCCTATTTTTCTAGGACGATTTCATCCTCTAAAAATTAAAGCGTTTTTGGTGTATTTGTCATTGGCCCACTATTCAGGACTTGTGTTATTCTAAAATGCAGAAGGCTAACTGGAAGCTTTTATTGAATTAACTTTTTATGGAGATTTTTGTGGTTTATAATCAAATTAAAAAAAGAAACCAGCAAAATAAAAGAAGAAATAATTTATATAGCTTGTTGTCAAGTGTAGAAAATCAAAAATGGAATGCTTAATTGCTTTGTTTTTCCTATCAGTCATTGATTATTTGGATTAACCATTGCATTTAATATGTACAGAAGTGCTAAAGGATGCAAAAGAGATCATTACGTTATATATATATATATATATATATATATATATATATATATATATATATATATATATTTAGAAAACATTCTAACTTTGGCAATTTATGAATAGTGTTTTTGAAATTTACAGTTAATATAAATATACCATATATACTGACCTCTAAGTAATTTGTAAGTTTTCTTTACCATTAAATGGTTAAATTATGCACTGGAAATGCTGAAAATGCAGGAGCTTTCTGAGGCTTCAGCCCACAAGCCCCCACCAGGGGTTCCATCCCACAGACCCCTTGCCTCACCTATATAATATATTTGGATCTGTGCTTAATTTCTCATGAATCTTAGTGTGCATTTATATAATGATGAGTTTATATCACACAAAATAATGGTCTTTGTCAGACTGCTTTATTTAGAGTGGAAGGGGGAACAACATTTTACCTCAGCTATATTCTTGATTGATCATTTCCTTGAAATTATGCTTGACTGATCATTTCCTTATTTCATACTTAAGAAAGACTAGTATTGATCAATGTATGTGTGTTGGTATGATCTTGTCTTTTTATGCTCATAATGGAAAGATTCGTGTGTAAATTGTGGATCTAATAATGCTTTTGGGTATTCACTATACATTTATTTTTTGTATAGAATCATGTTTATATGTCTCAGCTAATTTTATATTGTTAGAACATATCATGAAATAAATACTGTATCAAAAATTAAAAGTCATTTTATTTGTCGTATATATGTGTCTTTCTTCCTTTGCCAAGGAACTGTCTGAATACCTCACCTGTCTTTGCATTTAACTGAGGGACATTCAAATCCAGTTTGTTAGAGCTGGAGATCAGAGTTGGGACAGATATTGGAAATTGTGTTGGGACAGACTGAAAATTGGTTTTGGGACAGACTGGAAATTACACTGCTGGAGTATAGGAATATTTTACTCTGAGCTCTTTATATTCCTCACCACAAAAATGGTAGGGAATATAGGTGTTATATATAAACACTTATAAGTTGAATCCAACTGCCAGCTGCACAGACTCTGATCTACTCTCACCTAATGTGCCAGCAGATCTGGGTCTATGCAGTTTGTTAGGAGTGATCAATAGAAAAAACAACATAGACTGATCTACAGGCTCATTATGTAATTGTCATATCAGGGCTTTGGGTTCTTTGCAGTTGTATCGACTTGTACAACAGTATATTTGGCAGTAATTACCCTGGTCCACACTTTGTTCATGTTTTGCATTTAGGTCCATTTTAGACACTGCATTGGGGGCATCTGTGTTTTTCTTAATATATTTCTTGTATCTCCTTTTATGTCTGTTTGTCATGAGCAGTCTTTTCTTTATGACTTTGTCTACCATTCCTATTCCTCAGCTTTTCTTTATTTTCTCAGATTTCCATGCATGGACACATTGTTAATGCTGTGGGCTTAATGCCATTTTTCATTACACGATTGGCTATGCATGGCGGCCAGTATAACCTTGGAAGCTACTGGCAAGCTTTGTCACATACCCCCAAAACTCGAACCTGCACGGACAGAGGTGAGATGTCAGTGATCTGTAAAGGCAAGCGCCTTAGACCACTTGGCCACTTGGGACCCTTATTAAAGCAATGAAAATAAAATGATTAAGCAATCAATTCCATCCTTCACAATCAAGTTATTATTCCTTGTGTAAACAATTTTGCTTTCTCTAATGTTGTTTAACATGCCAATTAAACACTAATTTAACCTACAAACTGTATATCTATCTCTCAATTCTCTTTGTATTCACCCACCATTAAGGTGGAGTGTGTTGTGTTTAACCGGTTGTTGTTAACTAGAATTACCAAAATTTGTGGATGGCTTGCACTTGTGATAAGGAAGAACCTTATCAGATTTGAGTTGAAAAACTCTTAAGGTCCAGGTCATTGTGACTGAAATAACAGAATGGTTTCTGCATAATGACTGCAGTTCTACACCATCTACAGTTGTCTTACTTTGCAGAAGGTTGCATATGAGGTAAGAAGGAACCATAAATCAATTTTGGTAGTCAAATGCCAAGGTCATTTTATCTGAAAGAAGAAAACCATTTTAAGCACCATTCTGAATGTTTTACATTACATACCTAGACCAGACATTGTTGATGGCTTGTATATGGTGTAAGGAAGATGTATAGCCATCTTTGAGCTAATTTACAAAAGTTCAAGGTCACCATGGCTGAAAGATGAAATTTTTTTTCTGCACATTGACATTACAAGTATGTAATCTCTCTCTCTCTCTCTCTCTCTCTCTCTCTCTCTCTCTCTCTCTCTCTCTCTCTCTTTCTTCCACTTAAATGTCAAACGGATCTGTCATTATTGGCGGCCTATTTCAAGAAGTAGTTATAGCTACTATACAATATGCATTCTTTAATGCATCCCGCCCTCATAACATAATAGAGTTTGGATGCATGTAAAGCTGACACTGAAATGAAATACTGTCCTTAGTAAACTGCTTGGTTTTTGGTCCTGTAGTATTTTGTTTATTTTTAGATAAAACATTGTTTGGCACATTTGCCTCGTATAATCAATAGACCATTTTACAACACTAATCACTGAACGATGACAATATTTTAGGTCTTTTTAAGTTGTCAACATGGACAGAACTGTGGGGTTTTTTTCATATCAGTTACTTCCCTTTTTCAAAGCTCTGGCACTGCTCCCCTGGTGATGTCGATAAGCAACTCCTCACCCTGCACAATTTAACTACATATTTGTCCTGGTTTTGAATTGTTGTTTTGCATCGAATTTTGAAGATGGCGATGGAACTGTGATTTATTTTATATTTTTATTAAAATTTTAAACTTTCACAAAAATTAACTGAATGCAATGCACAGGAATATGTATCACACCCATTTCAGTCCAATTTATAAAAAAAAAAAAAAAAAAAAACATTTACAAAATATACAGGGATATATTTAGCACTGAAGACCTGTAGGCTATATTGTCAGGTCAGTTTTGTTTGTACAGTATTTGGTGTTGACAAATGGAATAAAAAAAAATGAACCCAAAATCTGAAAATGTATAGATTCTACAGGCACTTAAATAAAACATTATTATATATGTGGACTTTGATCTTGCCATTGTTTTGTGATCAGTGGTGGGTTTCAGTGTGACGAGATATTCCAAAACATGTTTCTGTCGGAAATGGTCCATATGAATAATATAACAAAGTAAAGATATGTGAGGAAACAGCAAAGTATTGTGATATGTGTTACGACTCTATGGTCTCAAACTAAATAATAGAGAGAGCAGAACTAAGCGTGTGTGTGATTTAGATTTTTAACGTAGCTTTAAAAAAATTTCAGTTATATTGCTACGATGTCTGCAGTGTGGCAGTTTATAGTGATGTCTAGCACTGGGGTATCATTCCGCAGACATGTAGCATTTTGCCCCACCCGGTCACATTATCCTGACCAAGCCGGCCAGTCCTAACACTAACCTCTTAATGCTGCGCGCACAGCGAGGCAGCTATTAGTATCATTTTGATAAGTCTTTGGTATGACTCGGCCGGGGTTCGAACCACGCTACCTCCCGCGTCTGAGGCGGACGCTCTAACCACTAGTCCACCGGAGCGGTCGCAAAACTAAGAAGTTTTTAAATTCAATAAATAAGTTAATTAGTTACAAGGTTAAGATGGAATAGGAACTTACAGTATTGTGAGTTAAATCCCAGATAATCCTGAATATTCCATCACAAGTCTAAAAGTATAGAATGTTCCGAATGAATTCCAATCATATATGTGCTGTTGTACCAATAATATTGAAAGTGCCGATGTACCAATAGTTTTGCTGTATCACTATGATGCAATCCAGAATGTTTTTGAACGAATTCACAATAATCCCAAAGTAATGTTTTAGTCCGAATATGTCAGTGAGTACCATGTAATTCCAGTGAATAATTTAAATATAGAATTCCTATCAAATTACATTTGAATACAGCTAAATGTGATTCCACACTGATATTAAAATAAGAGTGAATGAACTTGCTGATCTGAACCTTATATACATCCTTACTAGCCATTTGTCGCAATACCATTTTAAGGTCATAATCAAAGCTAGGTATTGAACGCAAATCCAAGCAGATAGCTGTTTATAACTTACAAGAAGATTAAATGCACGTACACACCAAAACTCTATTCTCAATTATGAATAAAGGCCAAGCACACAAATTAAATAGACGTAACATATGCAACATATGTTTTCCTGTCAATGGAATGCTATTATATGAAGCCTGAGCGAAATGGCTTCAACTAAGAAAAAGTAATTTGAACTGAAAACTCCATGAACTGAAAAAATTAGTGTTTACTATACTTACAGTATGAAAATACTTGTAAAGTGTCTGTGTTATCTATATGTCGTGGAGGTACAAGAACAACCAAGAACACTTATTATTATATCGTGAAGCTGCTTTGCACGTACTCAATATACCCTCGACAGTGCGAGAACACGCATACTTTACATGCAAAATATTTATTGTGCATTGAGCCACTGAGATGAGGGGAAAATAATCAAATGTTTAGCAAAACATACATTCTGTCTACCCCTTCCCCCGTAAAGCTTAATTAAGGGGACCTTTCCTAATTGCTTGGGCAGTGGCTATGCCACTGGCCAAAGATATATTGTTGTAGATTCGATAATTTCCGAGAATTGATATGAACCTGTTATGAGTTTTAGCATAAAAGAAAACTCAGTATCAAGAAGTAAGTTTGGATGGAATAACGGTATGGTCAATACTAGTTGTGTTACAAAAAAACCCAATTAAAAATAAAAAAAAAAATACCCCCCCCCCACAAAACCCCATTTAATAGAAAAAAAAATATGTTGATTTGTTGTTTTGTAGCATAAATCTATACCCTTCAATGATTTAGAAAAGATTATTTACAGTTTTCATGATTATAACATCAATATAAGCTTCTATCCAAATAGCAAGGAGTGCTAAAACAGTACGGTATGAGGAAAGAATTATATCACCTATTTGATGTAAGTAAAAGTTAGATTATATGTGATGTATATTTTAGGTGCACAGGTACAAAATAGAACAATTATCATAGTTTCAGAGAGTGCTGACAAGTTTATGGAGCTAATCATTTCTGGAGGGCAAAAGAAATTACACAAAAACCCAGCAAAAACGACGAGAACACTATAATACAATTTCAACACTATGTAACAGAATCAAAACTGAAATCTATCTTTTTCTCGTATCTACAAGATAAATAATAATGTACAAACGTTTTAGCTCTACTGGACATAGAAGAACTTATTGGATGGCCTGTCGTCCGTCGTCTGTCGTCTGTTGTTGAACATCCATCTTCTGAAGTCTGTTTGTCCACTAGCACATGTTTGGTATCACTTCATCTAAATTGCTTTAGGCATTGTTGTTGTTATGGGTTTAACGCCATTGTTGAGCACATGATAGGCTATACATGGCGGCAAGAATCGGGAAAGCCCCAGTAGGAACCACTGACCCAAGGGAAGCTCTCACAACCCACGTTGGCCGAGCCCGATACTCGAATCCACACGTACAGAAGTGAGATGTCATCATCATCATCATCATCATCATCATCATCATCATCATCATCAATCCCTTAACCCAAGAGGTCGTTGGGGCACCACAGTTGACTTTACAACCAATTCTCTCTATCTTTCCCTGTTCTCTACTGCCCTTTGGGAATCTCCAAATCCCATGCCTGTCCACTCCTTAATGTTGTCTTCCCACCTCTTTTTCTGTCTGCCTCTTCTTCTGCACCTTCGCACTGTGCCTTGGAAGATTGTTTTTGCCAGTCCAGATGATCTTAAGACATGACCGTACCACTTCAGTTTACGTTGTTTTACAGTGGTCAGGAGGTCTTCATAGGACCCGATGGCTTGCTGGATCCTGTTGTGGACTTCATCATTGGTTACATGGTCAATGTATGAGATACCCAAGATCGTGCGGTAGCATCTCATTTCAAAGGTTTGAATCCTTCTTTGTAGATCTGATGTGACCGTCCATGTTTCAAAAGTATACAGAAAGATGGATATGACAATCGAGCGCATCAGCCTTATTTTGGAACCAAGAGCAATGTTGGTATCTTTCCATACTGGTCTCAACCTTGTTATTGCTGCTGTTGTCTGGGTAATCCTGCAAAGTAGTTCCGGTTTGGAGCCCTCATCTGTGATAATTGATCCCAAGTACTTGAAGCTTGTGACTCTTTCCAGCTTCTGTCCACTGACCTTTATTTCTGCACTGATGCCATTGGTGTTGTTTGTCATCAGTTTGGCTTTTTCGGCGCTAATCTCCATACCGTATGCCGTGGAGGTTGTTTCGAGGCGCTCAACCAAGTCAGCCAGTTCTTTTTCATCTCCTGCTAAACCATAAATATCATCTGCGAAGCGAAGGTTGGTGATTGTTCTTCCTCCGATGCTGACAGTGCCCTTGTGGTCATGCAAGGCATCCTCCATGACCCTTTCCAGGAAAATGTTGAAGAGCGTAGGTGACAGTATACATCCCTGTTTGACTCCAACTGTACTTCGAAACCAATCTCCCCTGCTGCCATTGATGAGGACAGCACTGGTGGCTTTGTCATAGAGGTGCTCAACAATCTGCACCAGGTCTGAGCTGATGTTGTACTTCCTTATAGTTGTACTTCCTTATAGTTGCCCATAATGCTGCATGCCGTACCTTATGAAAGGCCTTTTTGAAATCTGTAAAGACGTGGTTTAGATTCTGCTGATGCTGAAGGTATTTCTCACAAAGGAGTCTGATATTGAAGATTTGTTCTGTGGTGCTCCTTCCTGCTCGGAGGCCAGCCTGCTCTTCAGCAATAATTTTCTCTGCTGGAGGCTTTAGTCTGTTGTGAATTATCTTCAGGATGACTTTGCTCGGGTGACTGATCAAACTGATGGTTCTGTAGTTTTGGCATAGATGTAGGTTTCCTTTCTTGGGGAGCACGATGACCAAGGATTAAGTCCATGTGTTGGGCCATTCTCCTGTCTGCCATATCTTGTTGCAGATTGTTGTTAGGACTGCGACTATCTCTTCTGAGTGAGATGTCAGTGATATGGAAAGGCGAACACCTAAGACCACGCGGCCACCCATGCCCCGCTTTGTGTATTGCCATGAAAGTAAGTTTTGGTCCAAAGCGGTTTATTACAGAACTAATTAGCAATATAATAATGATGGGTATTACCGGGAAGAATTCGTTGAATGAGCACTCATGCCAGTTTTCTGTTATCTACTGGTTTATTTGTCTCTTTCCAGCATAAGTATGGTTGGGTTTAATCTAAATATACTTTCTTGAAATGCCACAGGTATTATGTCAAGTGATTTTTATCTTCGTCAGGGACCATCAGAGCAACATACTGATGTATGCGGCCTTTATGAGCATTGATTATTTCAGGAACAACTTCGGTTCTTAAACTCTATTGATGCTAACTATTTGTCTACTGAAAATGTTGAGTTGGATACAGTGTGGCCAATACGCAGAATCCGTGGAAAGAGTGGCGTGGCCGTCTTGTAGCATAATAAATACAATAATGTTAAGATTTTAGAGACTGATGATGATGACATAGTTGGCATCAGATTAAGATTAGCTTATAATGCGTTTAAATTCTTCATTCATTTCCTTGAAATCTACTCTGGTTATAAAGATCTATTGCACGGTCATTACAATCCGTATTCATTGTATGGCATCGTTGTGTTAATGGGTGATTTTAATTCAATCCACGTTTTTACACAAAGCGCACGAGAAGTAAAATATTGCATTCCATATTGGCTCTCAACAATTTAATTTCCTTGAGTACTGTTCATTTTTGTAAAGGTCCCTGCTACTTAAATATTTCCTATTATGGTGCAAGTCAGTCTCTAATTGATCACATCATTGTTGAGACTTCACATACAAATATGGTCAAAGAGGCAATGTTAATTCATGATAGTTCTATAAAATTTTCAAATGACAGACCTATATTAGGATCGTTTGAAATTCAGTCATAAAGGCTTTTAGATTCAAACATCTACCGTTTGAAGTGCTATTTGAAGAATGTTGAAGCTAGCAAGATATGAATTAGACGAATGTTAGAGTAGTATTAGACTTTTCTCCCCAAAAATAAGCAAACTGATTTCTTGCATGGCATAGAAGTTCATGCTATAGCTCTTGCGAGCAGAAAGACTCTCCCCATTTGAAAATTCTAACCAGTCTTAAAGCCATACTGGAATACTGATTTGAAAGGAATAAATGAAACTATGCTTTAAAAAAGGCAAGTCTGGGTTCAGAATGGAAAAGTTTATGATCGAAAATATATATTCCTCCTCCATTACAAAAATGCGAAAACAATCTTTCAAAAACTCCACAGAAGATGTGTCAGATTATTTTAAGCAAGAAAATGATGACATTAATAAGTTAGCAGAGGCAGACCAAAACCAGTTTTGCAGAGCTGTTAATTTAAGAAAACAAATCTCAAAGACAGTTTGAAATTCAGTTTTGCGATATTGTTTATTGTGACCCTATTGATTTTGTAGAGCGTTAGTAGTATAGTGGGTTACCGTAGCGACAATGGGAATTAGCATTACAGACCCCCCCTGGGCCAGTATAGCGACAAGAAAGTAGGTCAACACCCTGGGCCAGTATAGCGACAAGAAGTAGGTCAACACCCTGGGCCTGTATAGCGACAATGGAAAATGGAGTAGAGGGCCTAGAACACCCTGGGCCTGTATAGCGACAATGGCAATTTTGTAGAGCGGTGACTAGGAGACTGTGGGTTTGTAGAGCGATAAGCGACAGGTGGCATGTTTCTTTTTTTAGTAGAGGAAGGGTTTTATATATATATATATATATATATTCGTTTAGGGGGAGACCAAATGAAAATTAAGATCTTTTCGAGGCATTGGAAGTGGCCCTGAAAAGGGCCGTTGTTTGTTATGTGATGTTAACACTATTCTGTTAACACACAGGACATCGCATAGGTCTTCTTATCTTCCTCAAATTTCTCAAAGTTTGTCTTAAGCTGTGTCTCACTTCTGGTCCGTAGATGAGAGTCCGCTTAAGACAGCCTTGTCTTTCCACATAACATCTTCTTTTCCAAATAGTGGCACCGGTGATCCGGATGACATCGAACAGCATCGATGATACCAAAGTAGAGGATTCTACGTCGATCAACATCTTCTTTGTGACGAGAACAGGTGAAGGGAATGAAGTGAACCACGTTTATTTATAGTGGAAGACCGGATCGAAACGGATTGAAATGGTTCACCAATCCCAACACGCGTTACAAAATTCAGTCACTTCGCGGAGTCTGTCTTCCAATCCGAAGAGAGCGACCTGTGACGTCACATTTCCTATATAGGCACACTAGCGTCTGTGCGCAGTGAATCGATGCGGTAGTGTTTTGTGAAACATGACGGAACCTAAGAAGACAATGAATTGGGGTGCACCGGCTGTGGAGACGAGAAGTAATGGTACAGCAGCAGCTACCAAAGTGAACGCAGTGCTACTTCCCGAAGAGGTTGATTTCAACTGGGATTTAGTGGATTTTTTATCTTCTTCCCAAGAATTTGTTCCGGTACCAGTACCTTCGCCACTTTCTCCTTCATTACCACGTGTCGACGATTTTAAACAAAGACAGAGAGAAGAATTGGAGAAATTTTTACAGCAGCAGAAAGAAGCAGAGCAAGCATTTCTTCTTGAACAGAAACGGCGAGAAGAAGAAGAAGAGGCAAGAAGGAAACAACAGGAAGAAGAAGCAGTAGAGAAGAAACAAAGTCTAGGAGAGAAGGAGAACAGCGAAAGTCAAACGGTCACGGTACTCTTGGACATTTTGGCCGAGTTAAGAAGTCTGAAACAAATGTATCCGACTTCTTTATTACGACCCAAGAGAAAAAGACCTTCCCGAGCCAAACAACCTAACCCTGTGACTACACCACAGATACCACCCCTAGTGATAACTACTAAATCATTGACAGGAGCAAGTCCACAAGTAGGCCTTGGCCGTGGCAAAGGCTTAAGACAGTTAAAGCGAATTGATTCTCGTTCCTGAGTTTGTTCTAAGGAAAAACAAACACTCAACAGTCCTTTTCAGGGCTACCCAATACTCTCGAAAAGAGTGACTATTCATTTTGCCAAAATCAATTAAAACTCAAAATCCCTTCTTTAACCCTATGATGTACGTGTTGTGAGTGTATGAGTGTAGGTCCTTGTTGTTTCTGAATAATGAAAACCAAGAGACACTTACGTTTTTTCAGTTTGGTCTATTCTGTTACAAATTTTTTACAATTCAATATCACAACATAACACAACACAACTCTTTTAAAAAAGTTCATAGATTTCTTCTGTCTCTTTTTTCTTTCACTCTCTCTGTTTTTTCAATTTCTTCACTTTTACACTTTTTTCCTCTTCTTCGTCTTCTTCTTCCTCACATTTTTCTCGTCTTCTTTTCTTTTCTGTCTTCTCTTTCTGAACGTGTCGGGGTTCTTCTTTTGTCAAGGTTACCTCTGTTTCTTCTTCTTCCTTCTCCTGCTCCTGTTGTTTCTTAGGGCACTCTGAAGACCAATGTCCTTTCTCTTGACAATGATAACAGGTATCTTGACTTTTGTTTCTTTTGACACTGGCCTTGCTTCTTTGACGGTCTGGACATTCTGTAGCCCAATGCCCTTTCTTTTGACAGATATAGCAAGTATCTTGACTTTTATCTCGAAAGGAAGGAGAGTAGTCCGTCGGCTTGTCTGAAGAAAACTTTCTTATCACACCTCGCAATGCTCTAATCAGAAGTTCTATCTGTGTGGGTTCTTCCATTGTGCTGGTCAGCTTGAGAGCAAAATGAATACTGAGAGGGGAGTCACTAGCCCTTTATATATGCCCTGGTCTGACATAGATATATAGGGGTTCATGGTGTTTCACAGGTAGTCATTTGACTTTTGCCGTCAAGATGAAACGATCGCATCATTTCGAAAAGAAAGAAGAAGAAGAAAGTAAGAGGCAGAAACGTGATTTATCGCCTCGCACAGTAGCTGAAGTCTTGGCACAAATTCATGCCAGCGATTTTGAAGATGAGATGAGTGAACCAGAATCGAAGCCTAAAGAGTCTACACCAAATCAAAGTCCATTACCACCCGTAAACCCTGAAAAGTACTACCATATTCGGGAGACGGACAAACGCTCTTCCAGAAAATTTAGAACCACAGCCTACACGTACGCAGTGAAATTTAAAGATTTCAAGTCTGACGTACCCTTGGAAAAAGCAGAAGGGTTCATCACCGATGTGTGGGATTCTTTGTTAACCACACTAAAACGGCAATGTCGAGCCAAAAAAGACGATCGCTTGAGACTTTCTATTCATCACGACAATTTGAAGTCTCCCGTTTGGATCGAGTTTAGCAGCCCAGCAGAATTGACATCTTCCAAAGTCATCGACAAGATTCAACACGTGCAACAATCCAACGACAAGTTTCACATCACCGACGGAAAAGCGACACTGTACATGACCCACGTGTCTCTTCCCCAAGGGACAGGTAAAAAAAAGTTGATGTTGGTAGACAACTTGCGTAACCTCAAGCGTAGTCTCGTCCAAATTAACAATCCAAAAGACAAGATGTGTTTAGCCCGTGCCATCGTGGTGGGACAAACGTATGCCAACAAGAACGATACGGTAGAATGGAAAAGAGCCTGGAAAACTATTCAACGATCGGACCGAGCCAAACAACGAAAAGAAGCAGAACTCCTGTTACAGCAAGCGGGGTTAGCTAAAGACACACCCTGCGGCATTCCTGAAATGCAAAAGTTGCAAGACGTCTTGGCTCCACGTTACACCTTGAAAGTTCACCCTCAAGAAGTGCGCGGACCTCTGTTGTTTCGAGGTCAAGATTTTAAAGACGGAAAATACATTCACGTCTATCATCACGATGAACATTTTGATGCCATTACCAGTATCACTGCATTCCTGTCATACACTTATTACTGTGAGAAATGTGACTATGGCTATAACAATCGAGAACAACACAAGCATTGTGGATCGAAATGCTCAGGATGTTTAGCTTCTACACCCTGTCTGGACGAAGGACAAGAACGAGTGCATTGCTCTGTTTGTCAGCGCACGTTTGTCAGTCCTGCCTGTTACCAACAACACCTAAAGACGCAAGGTTCACAGCAGAAATGTGCTTGTCAGCTCTTGAGATTGTGCCCTACTTGTGGACAAGGCATACGTACCAACAGTGCCAAGGCGCACGTCTGTTCAGGAAAGAAGCGATGTCACATTTGTCGCCAAACCGTGGACTTGGAACACCAATGCTACATTCAAAAATACGATTCCAAACATGAAGAAGAAGAAGAGAATGACCAGAAGAAGAAAGGGAATTTCATCTTTTTCGATTTCGAATGCATGCAAGAGACTGGCATTCACATTTCTAATTTCTGCGTGGCTCACCGAGCGTGCGAGAAGTGCATCCAAGAGCCTATCTTGACTCATTGCCCTTACTGCAGCAAGATTCCTGGAGGACGTGAAAAAATCTTTCGGGGATCGAACACGCTAGCCGATTTTGCCCAATGGATCTTAAACCCTATCGACGAGACGTGGAGCCAAGAAGATATCGAACGTTACGGAGATTGTCATCGCCATGCCACGGTGGTGGCTCACAATTTCTCGGGATACGATGGACAATTTCTGTTGAGATACTATACGGAACAAAGTACCGAACGTCCGAAAGTCACTTTGAACGGAGTCAAAATCATTTCCAGGCAAGTGGGACAAGTACAGTTTAAAGATTCAATGAGTTACTTGGCTATGCCTTTGAGCCGCATGCCTAAAACGTTTGGCATGACAGAAATGGCCAAAGGCTATTTCCCACACTTTTTCAATACCGAAGCCAATCAACACGCCGTTCTACCCCATTTGCCTGAGGCTCACTACTACGACCCCGACAACATGCGTACCGAACAACGCGAAGCTTTCTACGCATGGTACCAGATTCACGCTTCGGACCCTTTTGACTTTCAAGAAGAAATGTTAAAATATTGTCGTTCCGACGTAGACATTTTACGTCGCTGCTGTGGAAAATTTCGAGAACTGTTCATGGAACACAGAGGGATCGATCCTTTGAAAGAAGCTTGCACTATTGCCAAAGCGTGTTCCTTAGTGTATCGTCAACGATTCATGCCCGAAAACACCCTAGCTGTCATCAGTCCTCAAACGACCAATTTTGTAAAACGTCAATACTCGGTCAAAGCCCTACGTTGGTTACATTACTTGTGTGAGAAGGAAGACAAATGGATCCAACACGCTCGCAACGGAGGAGGCGAAAAGACCATCGGAAGGTATTCGGTAGACGGCTGGGACTTAGAAAACCCCAAGATTGTGTACGAGTTTAACGGGTGCTTATTTCACGGATGTCCAATCTGCTACCCTCAATGTGACACTAAAAACCAGTTTTTACAACGGACCATGGAAGACTTGTACCAGGCCACTTGTCAGCGACGCTTGAAGTTAGAAGAGCAAGGATACCAAGTAGTGGAAATGTGGGAACACGAGTACGATCAGCGATTGAAAACCGATCCCGAGTTTAAGCGCATCGTGGAAAGTTACAAGCTGGTGGACCCTCTGAACCCGCGGAACAGTTGGTACGGAGGGCGGACGAATGCCACCTGTTTGCTGTACCAAGTCGACGAGGAGAAAGGAGAAGAAATCAAATGCTTGGACGTGTGTTCTCTGTATCCGTACGTGTGCAAATATTGTCACTTTCCCGCAGGGCACCCACAATTGCTGACGGAACACATCGGCCTGGACAATATTCGACAATACGAAGGATTGATCAAGTGTAAAGTCTTGCCTCCCACGAACTTGTACCATCCCGTTTTACCACATCATTGCCAAGGAAAACTGATGTTTTCCTTGTGTCGTACTTGTGCTGAAACGTGCAACCAAGACCACCCTTGTCAGCACACTCAGGAAGAACGAGCCTTGACGGGAACGTGGGTCAGCGTGGAATTGTTTAAAGCTCTGGACTTGGGATACCAACTGTTAGAAGTGTACGAAATTTACCACTTTCCCAAGACAGAAAAATACCACAAGGGCGACGATTCTCAAAAAGGCATTTTTGCAGACTACGTGAATGCCTTTTTGAAACTGAAACAAGAAGCTAGCGGATATCCTTCCTGGTGTCACACTCCCGACGACCAAACAAAGTTCAAAGAGAAATACTGGAAGCAGGAAGGCATCACTTTAGACCACATCGAGAAAAACGAGGGAAGGCGATCGTTTGCCAAAGTGATGTTGAATTGTTTGTGGGGCAAAATGGCACAACGACCGTGTTTACCCAAGACGGAGTATTTGACAGAACCTTTCCGATACTTGCAGATGATTCACGACAAAACCAAATACATGAAACACGTGGACGTTGTTCGTGAGGACTTACTCTTAATCAATTACGAAGAAGAACTGGACTTTGTAGAAGCCGACGAATTTGGAAATGTCATCATTGCGGCCTACGTGACAGCCCATGCTCGCTTAAAACTGTACGAAGCTTTAGAACTATTAGGAGCTCGTGTGCTGTATTTTGGCACGGACAGTTGCATCTACATTGATCGCCTGGGTCAACCTCACCCTGTCATCGAAGGAGACCGTTTAGGAGCCTGGACGGACGAGCATCCCGACCACAAGATTCTAAGTTTTGCAAGTGGCGGTCCCAAAAATTACGGCTACGAATACCGGAACAATCAAGGAGATGTGCACACAGAGTGTAAAGTGAAAGGATTGACTCTTAATTATCGCACCAGTCGAGTGGTGAACTTTAGCATATTGAAAGAAGCCTTGCAGTCTGGACAGGATCGAAACTTTAAAGTGACCACCCACGAACCGCACAAGATTGTACGTTTACCCACGCACCAAATCGTCAGTCGACCCTTGGAAAAAGTTTATCAAATCGTGTACCAGAAGCGAGTTCGGCTTCCCAACCACTTCACTTTACCGTACGGTCATGCCGATATTGGTCAGCATATAAAAAGGGACAACGTTCAAGGTCGATAGTTCATTGTGACTACCATTGCTAAGCGAGAAAGATGAATCAATTCACACAGCAAGTATCCAGTAAGAGTAAACTCAAGTACGATGCTGTGCCTTGCGATGATAGGGATGCCGTACGCTATGACCTTAGTGATTCAGTACCACAGCATCATGGGAACTTTGCTATAACTACTACTTCTACTACCATGCCTACCATGGAAAGTGATGCTGTACGTGTCAAACCTGACGGATGTGAAAGCGATGCCACTCGTTATCGCACACCTTTTCACTTTACTGGTTTTCATGGTGGATGTTCACCTCCACAGGAAACCAAGCGACTACCACCCTGTAAAACTGAGCAAACTCCTAAGGATTTCACCTTACCCTCATCGAAATGAACCTGTGAAAGACGAATATTCGTTCCCTGTGCGTTTGCCAGAATACTGTGATTTTGAAAGTCGATTGCAAACCTTCCAAGGAAAATGGCCAAAATATCTAGGAGGACCTACCCCCGAAGAATTAGCCAGAGCTGGATTTATCTACTTGGGCGAAGGAGATAAAGTCAAGTGCTTCAGTTGCGGTGTCTCACTTCACCAGTGGGAGAAGAAAGATTGCGCTTACCTGGAACATGCTCGATGGTCTCCAGAGTGTCACTACCTGCCTTTAGTGGGACCTCGTCATTGAAGTGACCCTACCATGTTGTGTAAAAAGCTAGCTACGGAGTTAGGAGTCAAACGTTGGACAATCCCTAGACAAGTATTTAAACCCGATGTAAAAATAATCTTCAAAGATTACCAAACGAATTGCAAGAGAAGATCTACAAGGACATATGGCAGGGACTTGCCAGAGTCAAATCTCAATTAGTGACTGTAGAACATTTGTGTCGAGAAATTCATAAGAGGAAATTGGCCAAAGTCAACAAACAAGTCCGATTTATCTGGATCAAGTGTGCATTCGTTCTACTATTTCGCTTTAGACCATTTACATTTGAAGATTTTATTGACATTCTTGACCGTTTCCTGGAATGGCAGTGGCCAGAAATTACCCACTACGTTCATTACTTTCGCTCTAGGAGAAGTGTTTGACTGACAGGGTTATGGATACTTTACAAGAGAACATTCGTGCTTTGCCTGTGGAATTGAGAGAATGCATTTACTGTGAGTTCGTCAAAATACAAGTGAAACGAAAAGAATCATTGCATCCGTTACGTCACCGATGTTGGAACCACTGGTACCTAAATGCTATAAGAGGATTGATTCTGATGAAAGTGTTCCAGTGGTCAGACATTGATCAACTACTCGTGAGCAAGAAGAATTGTGTTGCTGATAGTGATTATTTTTACTACCAGGTACACTTACTGCATCGAATTCCAGAAGAAGAGTTAGAGGGTTACCAAAATCTTGTACACAATGTAAACTTACTTGAAGAGGAAACTTCTGAACGACGTGTGATGTGCAAGTTAGTGACTAAATATTTTGAATACGCCGACGGAATACGACCACTTCTGTGCAAAAAGTACACTTATAGCAGCCGAAAAAAGAGGGTATAAAAACGTTCTACCATGCCACGACCTTTATCATTCGTGATACAACAGATTCCGTGGAAGGAAATCAATGACAGTATTCAAACGGTAGAGGATTACCAACACCTATTACGAGAACTGTCTCCATTGAATTGGGGTCGACGTGTAGTGTGTGTCTTAGTGACTTGCTTTCTGGGATTTCGTTTACCAGCTGATTCTTTGTGGACTCTTTACGAACAGTACCTATTACTCCAAAACAAAACATGAAAGTGATCCCTTTAAATGTCCACGAGAGACTCATTCTGCTCAAAGCTTTGCGCTTTCATTTGGATACTTCTCAACCTCTACGGGAAAACAAGATTCGTCAACTTTTAGGCACTGAAGATGTGTACGACGACGTGTGTGTAGCTTGTGACTTACACCCTCACTGGACAGATGTACGTGACTGGAAAAGTTGGGGGTTTGAGGCTTGGGCTAAAGAAGTGGCACACTATGCCCAAGATTTGTCATCCTAAAACATTAAACGTTCCGTGAAAAAAGTCACTTTTAAACCTGTGTTAGTGTCCATACCAGAAGAACAGTCTGTCACCGAGGAAAACCACTCTCTTCAAGACAGGACTGTCATTGACATTCCTGAAAGACCATTTCGGGAGGACCCTTGTGTGACTGAACCAAGGAATGTACAGACTCTCAGAACATTACACACTACTCCTACGATTTCACCTCTTGATCACAAAAAATGTTGTACAGAGACTTGTTTATATTCCACTATGGTCGTTTTGTTGTGTTTTTTATTCCTGTACTTAACCATATGGCTTTTATGTATTTTTGTCTTTCGTGTTGTTCACTGATAAAGATGACAATAAACGTGTCCTGAAAAAGTATAAAAACTCTTGTCTTGTTTGTCTTCGTGTCACAAGTGACATTTTATTACACTACTACTACTATGGCTACCTCTACTGTCTCTGCTCCCTCTTCCTCCACTGTCAAAGTCATTGACGAACACGTAGATCGGACTAGTTGGGAGGCCTTGTATCTTCGTCATCCCTTTAACATGCTCATTGCTGGACCTAGCGGTTCAGGCAAAACCGAATTTGTCAAACGTTTGATCGAACATAAACATCATTTGATCGATCGTCCTCCTCAACGAATCGTGTGGTGCTATAAAGAGTGGCAATCGGCGTACAGCCTTCTGCGAGAAAGTCAAGGCGATTCCATCGTCTTTGTGGAAGGCATTCCTGTCGAAGACGACGGAATCGTGTCTGACCCTAGTCAAACTCATTTGGTTATTTTTGACGACATGTTAGGAGAAGACGAAGAAGAAATTAAACTCTGGTTTACGCGCAAAGGGCATCATCGTAATGCCAGTGTCATTTACATTACCCAAAATTTGTTTCAACAAAGTAAAGCCCATCGTACCATCAGTCTCAATGCTCATTACTTGGTGTTGTTTAAAAGCCCTAGAGATAAATCGCAAGTACAAGTCTTAGCCAAACAGTTAGGAACGCCTTGGCTGATTCATGCGTACGACGATGCCACTCAAACCCCACACGCTTATTTACTCGTGGATTTAAAATCCACTACTCCCGATTATTTGCGATTTCGTACCCATCTGTTTCACCCCTGGTGCCAAGACGGAGGACCTATCGTGTACACGTCTCCGTCGTCGACTTAATCACCCAAAAAAAATCTATAAAAACCTCGGTCACTTGGACTCTGTCTCACACATTGTCAACATGACGTCCCTTCAGTCTCATCTTCCCATTAAATTGATTCGTGCCTTGTACGGCATCAGTCGCGAAAAAATCCACAAATACGTGCTCGTGTCTTAGAAGCTAGTCTCAAAGAAGTCTTACGATGGTTTACGGTGACAGCACGTCAATTACTGCAAGGCATCATTCAGATTCCACATCAAACCAAACGTTTTTTTGAGAGAAACAAAGTGGCCTTGACGCAACTAGCCGATCCTCGCATCGACACTCAAACCAAAAAGCAAATCATTTTGAAACCTGGAGGAAGTGGATCTTTAGGAGGTGTCATCATTCGTTCCCTCTTAAAATGGGATCCTAATGCTCCCAAAGTTGTCCCCAAGAAAAAAGCCACACCCAAACGTACCCAGAAGAAAAAGAAAAAGAGCAAGGGTGTCAAGACCAGGTCACAGCCTCAGAAAAAGAAAAAGAAAAGCCCACAGAAAACAGCTTCTACTCGCAAGAGAGTGTCTCCAACAACTTCTCCTCCAGCAGTGTCACCCTCTTCCTCTTTAGCGGCAGTAGCCGCGGCTCACAAAGTACCTGCCCCCAAAGTCAAAGTCCAAGAGAGAACGGGTGTGTTACAGAGTTTACTGGATTTGTCCAAGCAAGAACTGTCTCGATTTAGTCCGTTGCGAACTCCTCCACGGCGTGTGTTACCTGTCATCAAGTTGATACGACGTAAAGACAATCAGTGGCGACGCATTCCAGTATAAAATGACCTGAGGCAAGCCATACGGATCAGTATTTTTTTGTGCTACTGCACGTCCAAAGATGTTCCCTCCAAGAAGTGTACACCGTTACCATCGTCGTTCTTCTTCTTCGGTCCAAAAAGGAAAAGGAAAACGAAAAAGACAGTCACGTCATCCTAAGAAGCGCTTAGTCAAACATCGACGTCACCCCCAGAAAAGGCACACTCGTCCAAAGAAAAAGAGGAGTCACCAAAGAGGAGGATTCTTTGGTGATTTTGGAAAACACATCGTCACCTTTATGACAAAGCGATAGTCCCCCAAAAGGATAAAAGACCGTGCGACAAGTCATTGACGTTAGTGAATTTTTTTGGTTGTATGCCACGGAACCAACAAACCCACTGAGAAAGATGTCACCCCCAAAAAGACATTCCTCTTCTACCTCCAAAGGAAAGAAAAGGAAAGGACTGCCACCTCGTTTAGCCAAACATTGGGACATGTTGTCCGTCCTGTCCAAAGCTCCTTCACCCATGCGAAAAAAACTCATTCAAACAGCCTCCAAAGATGTTATTGATACCGTGTGCGAATGTTGTCTGAATGTCTTGAAAGGCACAATACCTTTGTCTAAACACCAGAAAGAATGCTTAGGCAAACATCGACACGTTCTTCGTCAAATGATCCAAAAGAAAATGCCTATTCGTCAAAAGAAAAAGATGTTGGTGCAACGCGGAGGAATTTTACCCTTTTTACCCATGTTACTGAAAGGAGTCATGGGTACAATAGGAGGACCCTTACTGAAAGGAGTCATGGGAACAATAGGAGGACCCTTGCTGCAAGGAGTATTGGGAAACATGGGAGGATGAAGATCAAAAGGACCAAGAAGATAAAAGGGACCTCTGAAATCAAAAGATCTCAGACGTGATCCTTGAAATCTGATGGAAGGACGAAAACTAGCTTTAGTCCCTTACAAACGATGGATGGAATACCATCGTTGGCAAGAACAACGAACCCCACATTTACCTCCCAATCCTCATTTGACCGAGATGTCCCAGATACAACACGAATTGCAATCGTTGATGGATCGCAGCGATTTATCAGAAACGGAAAAATCGCAACGGTACGGACAGTTGTTGCAACGACTGCAACTCTTTCACCAGAAAGCTTTAGACGAAACAGCTCCACCCACTCTGAAAGATTTTAAGGCCTTCATGAAAAGTCCATCACCGCAACCACCACCACCAGCGGTCAAGACAGACACAACCCCACGAAGGCCTGAGGAAGAAGAGGCACGAGAAGTTTTTCAAACACCGTCAGCAGCTCCCATTCCTAGTAAGATTGCAGCGTCCTTGTTGACCCCTTCCCCTACACCGCAACGAGAAGAACTTAAAGCTTGGGTTAAAGAGATGATGTCTACTCCACCTTCGACAGAGGTGAAAAAGAAAGAAGGGAAACCAGAAGTGAAAAAAGAAAAGAAGACCAAAGCCATTCCATTACCACCACCACCACCACCACCACCTTCCACTTCTACGCCCGTGGCACATCGGACACGTAAGACCGTTTCCAAACCACTCCCTCCTTCCATTCCGACTAGCATTCGTGAAAATTGGATCACTTATTAAAACATGGAGAAGGTGTTAACCAGCATTTACTACGATCCAGCTCATCCTGCAGGTTACGGAGGG